>CM040398.1:18558489-18738650 GCA_022702515.1 Ilyophis sp. 1 JC-2022 | reverse complement strand
CTGGCATGTGTCCCTTGTTGATGACCTCACTCTTCCTCTGCCTCTGGTTGGTGGAGAAGGGCCAAGGGAGTGTGGGGGAACCTCTGGAGGAGCTGCACACACAGTTCGCTGTCAGCATATACCAAACCCTCACAGAGACAGACAACAACTCCAACCTGATCATATCTCCGGCCAGTGTGTCCATGTCTCTGGGGCTGCTCCAGTTTGGGGCACGAGGCAATACCCTGTATCAACTGGAGGGGGCGCTGAGGTACAACTCCAACGGTAAGACTACTACAATTATGCATTATTTTAGTACTACCACCACCACTTCTACTATTACTACACATTATATTAGTACTACTAATTCTATTACTTCCATTATATTATTTCTACTGTTAATTACAGTGTATTTTCAATCCTCAGTTTTTAAGGAGAGCTGCAGGCTCTATTTTGTGATGTAAGCACCGTAAGACCTTCGATTAGCACTTGTGCTAAGGAGGAGGCGGTGGGTGATTTGGAAAGCAGCATACTGGCCTGGTACTGCAGAGTCATTCCAGGCCCTCTGAAGCCGGGGAGCAGAGTGGTGTCTGGAGCCCTAATGCCCCACCGCCCATAATCTCATTATTCCATTGGTAATGCTGAGTAACTCCATGGTCAAGAGGCCAAGGTAACTCAGCACAAAAACTGAGTCAAGCAGTGGGCCTCTCCCCCCACCCTTTAGCAACTGATGTGCTTTGGAGCTTGTGGGGTTTAAATATTACAGAATATCCTCAGGAAATTTATGAATTTTGGATCATTCTCTTTCTTTTGGAAGAGAGAGATAATTACAGAGACATGCCCTTTTGTCTGCAGATAGCATAGAGATGGGGACAGGATCACAGCACTGACAGTGCCAAGCCAAGGAACTGAAGTCCTCCATATGGGTTGAGAGTCTCCCCACAGTTTTAAAAACAGTCATTTCAGGTGTTCAGTCGTTGGTAATGAACAAATAGACACCACAAGATAATTATTGTGCTAATAACATGTAATTCTAAGTTCTTCTGTGTTATTCTGCCAAACAAGACCTTGGTGAAAATCATTTGGGCCTCTTAATGAGAGAGGAGCCAGCTATTTTTGTGAAGCCCCCAGAGAGGGTCTCTCAGTCTGTTACCTGATCTCAGGATGCCACAGGGAGAGAGAAAGAGAGGCGACATGAGTCAGAGTTAAGCCATCCACTGGTTAGAGACTGAAGCACAGTTTTGAGATTTGGACACATGGATGTTTTCAGATGCCTGTTCAGTCGATAATCAAATGAAGACCTGCGGTAATCAAGGAGACCTACGACTGTAGCAATACAGACTGAGTTAAATTACACAAAGGGAGTCTCAAGGGAAGCCCTTCCCTTCCCGGCTTTGAGGCCTTTGCATGACTCACTATCAGCCATAGCTACTCTAATGTGACATTTAATCCGACCCTGTAGTAACATTGTGGCAATATTACTGTACTGTTACGGCTACATCACGACACAGCGGGGAAAGTGTGTGTTTTGAGCATGCCCAGTTAAATCAGTTGGAGTGAGGCTGTTTTCACACTTTTCAAACGTCTCATTCAACACCTGTCACTAATCCAAATCTATACCCTGAGTTATGCTCCAAAAATCTTTTACAATTGTGAAAAATTGTGAAGCGCAATTGAACAACTTGTTTGGTAATTGTGCTTCACCACAGTAGGGATGGCTTGATCGATTCATTTATTGATGTAACTGACTGAGTGGACGACATTTGGGCTTTTAAATAAGAATTTAGCATGGTTGCCGTCGCGCTCACACTGCTCTGTTCTTGCAGAGATGCGGATGCAGGACTTCCTGCAGCAGGTCCAGGGGGACCCCAGTAACTCTACTCAGGCTTTGAGGGTACAGCTGGCCTGCGCCCTCTTTGTTCAGAGCGGCATGAAGCTCTCCCAGGAGTTTACCCAGCATGCATCAGCCTGGGCCAACAGCAGTGTGGTGCACACCAACTTTAGCCTGCCCAACCACACCCGAGGACAGGTGGAGCAGTGGGTCCGCAGCCGTGGCAACGGTGAGTAGCAGTAGTGAGTAAATAACCCCAAACCACATAAAAAGCACTGCTCTTTCTGACACACAGATAGCTCTGATAAAGAAACACGCACACACACACACACGCACGCGCACACCTCCTGACCCTGCCATTCTTTCCTCCAGCAGGCGACGCCGACGCTCTCCTGCCCGGGGAGGAGCTCGCGGGATTGGTGGAGGCGCAGGGCGGCCCCTCAGGGTGGGGTCAGACACAGATGGCCCTGGTCAGCAGTGTGGCCTTCAGGGGCAGCTGGCAGAGGCAGTTCCTCTTCACTGAGACAAAGAGCCTCCCGTTCACCCTCTCCGACGGCACCACCATCAAAGTTCCCATAATGTACCAGACCTCAGAGGTCAACTTTGGTAAAGAAACTATACAGTATATTCTTCATTTCCCACTGACTCAGACTGACTCAGACTCACTGAGCTCATTCCCCACTGACTCAGACTCACTGAGCTCATTTCACACTGACTCAGACTCACTGAGCTCATTCCCCACTGACTCAGACTCACTGAGCTCATTTCCCACTGCACCGGTGCCTGTCACCGTCTGTGTCAGTGTGACTCAGACTGACTCAGACTCACTGAGCTCATTTCCTACTGACTCACTGAGCTCACTGGCTTAATCATACAATACTTTGTTTTTTAGTGACTTTGGTACCAAAGTACTAGTACATTTCAGGTTTCAGGAAAAAACTAACTAAATCCTGGATTTACTTGTCCAGAAAGTTTACTTTTATTCACAAACAGTGAATAAAATAATTTTTTTCAAAATTAAAAATTAAATTTTCCAAATTTAAAAATTTAATTTTTCTAAATTAAAAATTTAAGCTTTCAAAATTAAAAATTTTATTTTTCAAAATTAAAAATTTTATTTTTCAAAATTAAAAATTAAATTTTTTAATTGGAGTCATTTTTTTGACAATCACATAACTTGTGTTCCTGAAGAGAAAATGAAAACTTAAAGTGACATATTTTGGGATCTGAAATATTTCAGTTTAAGCTCATCTGGCACAGACAGAAGTTTCTTACTGGGCACAGTGTGACGCTTTTCGCCATCTGTTTGTTGCAGGCAGCAGATAGTGCCATTGTGCTGTAAACCTCCACACTTCAACAGCTTTGAATTATGTGGTTCTGTCTGCCGATACATAACAATTTTGAGATGTCAGACTTGATCACTTTAAAGTCCAATATCACAGCATTTATTTATTGCATCTCCGTTTGATTTAACTTAATAATTTCAGGCATTACATGTTTTTGTATAAAATAAGAGAAGACAACAGGTAACATTAGGACAAAAGATATGTTAACTCCATTTTTATAAATAAGCCGGAACCCAATAATGTTAAGCTGTGGCCTTGCACCTCTGACCGTGTCCGTGTGTGACCCCCACAGGTCAGTTCCGCACCCCCAGCGATCACAGGTACACAGTGGTGGAGCTGTCCTACCTGGGCGACTCCCTCAGCCTGATGGTGGCGCTGCCGAGCGAGCGAAAGCTGCCCCTGGCTCACCTGGAGATGCAGCTGACCTCCCGCGCCGTGGCCCTCTGGGCCAACGGCCTGCGCAGGACCAAGATGGACGTCTTTCTTCCCCGGTGAGAGATGCTCAGGGGAGACCCCAGAGGCTGATGGGAATGGTAGTTGAGTAATACGTAATTATGGCTTTAGCATGTCATAAGGATTTAGTTCGATCGTTAATACTCCCCACCCTCAAATGATTCCAGCAGATTTTAACTACACAGCAAAAAAACATCAGCTTTACATGATTTGCATTCTTACCTATTAAAACAGCCTCATCCAGAGGAACTTACACAGGCAGAACGTGTACATATTATGGTCTGAATCAATACAGTTTAAGTGCTTGTTAGTGCCCAAGTGGGGATATTGAACCTGCAACCAGTTAGAAAACCAGCTACTGAACTACACTGCAGCCCTTCAATAACAAAAGAACAGAAAAAGGTTTCTTAGCTGCGCGACCCAACGCACTAAATGCATGATTTCTTGCAGGTTCAAGATCCAGAACAGATTCAATCTGAAGTCGGTGCTGCTTTCCCTGGGCATCTCTGACATCTTTGATCCCACGGCTGCAGACTTTGGTGGAATCTCAGGTAAACCCTGCTGTCCTTTAAAAAAAATAAAAAAAAAAACTGATTAACGGGAATGTGACACGTCCCTGATGACTAGCGTTACGATCAGGACTAGCGTTACTATCAGGGCCGTGTCTGGGGGGGGGGCATGCCCCTCCGAAATGCTCCGCCTGCACCCCCCCAAAGCCAAATCCAGAAAAAATTAAATCAGACAATATGAAGTCGGCGCTACAGTAGGCTATTAGAGCTACAGACGATTTGGCCAATCATAAAAACGACACATCAAAATAAAAATAAGATATTTCTCTAACAGGCCTCTCTAATTGGTTGGTTTGGCCATATACAACACGGAGACTCAGCGAGAGAGAAAGAGGTCAGTTTATTTGATCAATCTATGCTGTTTCTTCTTGATAACTAACTATTACGCATTGCTTAGAATATACTATTCGCTAGCCTAGCTTACTAAGTGAGTTGAGGATAGTGGCGAGAGTCCCCGTTTGGGAGATTTTATTTTAAATGGATTGATTACATGTTGCATCTAGCCTAGTTGTTATAGCTGCGATTCTGCGAAACATCTGCAGCATTGCATTAGCTGGCTGCACGTGTGTGTGCGCGCCCGTGTGTGTGTGTGTGCGTGCGTGTGTGTGTGTGTTAGCTAGTCAGCCCTATACTTTCCTCAAACTTTGGAATACTTCACATATATTAAAATACACTATCATATCGGTCTGTCTGTCTCTCTCTCTCTTACGTTCTCTATCACTCTCACGGCGAAACGGCAGCCGACAATAGAGCCAAGCCTCCCAGGCGTCTCTGGCATAAAAAAGAGGGCGAGTATTGCTAAAATATAAATGAAAATGATGAGCCAGTTACAGTAACGTAGTTTCACATGTAAATAGAAAATAGCACAGAGACTGAAATGATGAAGGAATATAGCTAATTTTTAATATACTTGTTTCTAAGATTAGATAATGATTTGGTAGCTATTATTTGGCATAAATAAAGTTGTCCTCTAATAAGATGAGAGGGTGGAGGTGGGTTTAAAATGTAATAAAATAATCTTATCCACTAATATACTGATTAGCCTATGCTTTGCTTTATATAAAAGCATCTCAAATCTCATCTCATATATAAATTAAACATTTTTAAATGCCCTGTGTGAGGTTGTGTAGAAATGCAGGAAATTCGTTTTAAAAGGCTCAATGAGGACCCCCAGACCCCTGCTACTTCGTCCACCCCTTGTGCCCCACCAACATCTCTTCATGCCCCCCCAATCAAAGCAGTCTAGAAACGGCACTGGTTACGATCCTTTGTTTCACCCTAACACCACACACAATCTAAGACCCAGAAAGGTGAAAGCCTCTATTCAGTTGTTAAGGAGAGGAACCAAACCTGCTGTTAGTGTCTGTACCACTGAATTCCACTTTGGTGATAGTCTGTATCCCTGGGAGTTTCTCATTAGCCTGCCTGAGCACCAGGGAGGGTGCTGTTGGAGTGAGGGGTCTCAGTGAATTTGGAGGACAGCGTGACTGAGGCGTGACACTATGTAACGTTACCCTGCTCTGTCTCCCAGCAGAAGATGGCCTGTACGTGTCAGAAGCCATTCACGAAGCTAAAATAGAGGTGACCGAAGAGGGAACCAAGGCGGCAGCTGCTACAGGTAAACCCTGCAGGCAGGTAGCCTGTATGAAGCAGGTGTGAAACTCCTGTACCAGACCCGCCCCTCATCCCCCAACCCCTTTACAGCGTATCGAACGTGAGGCTCACTGTCTGTTCCGGATGTTTCCTCCCATTCCCCCCGGCAGCCATGCTGTTGCTGAAACGGTCACGCGCTCCCGTGTTCAAGGCGGACCGACCTTTCCTCTTCCTCCTGAGAGAGTCCAGCACAGGTACGGCGGGAACCACGTGAATAACGATAACCGACTCTTACGGTCAGCAACAGAGTTAGAGGGTGGGTGCATTCACACTGAAATCAGACCCAGTCAAAGCTGGTCTTGGTTGCGACGAGACAATTTCCAATCACGTTCAATAGTGATTAGTGGTCATTTCCTTACCAGGCGGAGGAGAGTTTACATTTGCTGCCAGATACAAATTCTCAGAACGTACAGTAACTTAACGCCGGCCAATCTTTAAGCAGAGCTGATGGAAAAACAGATCGCATCTTTGGACGTCTCAGGATTAACCCGCACCGTTTTCACCCGTTTAAAGCGCAGGATGTTAAACGTTCTCACCCGTCTCTCCTGCAGGCTCCGTGCTGTTCATGGGGCGAGTGGTGAACCCAGCGGTGCTATACTGAGCCTGGTGACCCCCCACCTCACCCCAAACCCCATTCCGGCCCCGACAGGGAGCCGCCTGCCGAGGGCATTCACTGGCGGCGAACCAGAACTTCAGCAAGAGGAACAACAATGTACATATCTGTAAATAAAATTTGAATACGTTCTTTTTCATTTGAGGCGTAGCACATTTTTTGTTGCCGTTTTTATTTTATTTTTTTTAAACACCTTACTACACACATAATTATATCAAAATTGAAGTATTGCATAATCCAGCCTCTGCATTACCGACTACAGCAATGCAAGCTCACAGATTCTGCACTTCCTGTGAGTTTATAAGTATACTTTCCCAGCACCAGAAGCACTGCGCCGTAACACAATGTAGACTACTTCGATGGAACGAGCAACAGTAGCCCACACTGATCCAGAGGTGAAAGTTTCTGGATAACCTGCCTTTTTACGCAAAGAAAGAGAAACCAGAAATAAGAAATGTGTTCAAGGTGACTCCCGACCTTTTCTGAAAAAAATAAAAATAAATAAAAAATACAAAAAGGTTGAAAGGAAAATTTGAGAGGCTACTCATCTTTTATTTCCATCAGCCATTCACAGTGTAAAATAGAAACTTTGTTCAATGAAACTTGTACAAAAAGGAATTTCTTTGTACTTATTCATAAATAGTTCTGAAATTTGACTATTTACATATACACATCATATTGAAAATACTTTCTTTTTGTCGTACATTTCAGAAAGTTCCTAAATAAGGACAAGTATGGCAAATATTTGGTCCTCATGAGAAGGGGAGAGGGGAGGAGGTATGGGGGGGGGGGGGGGGGGGGCGGCAGAGGGGAGTTCTCAAATATTTGGCAAAGACAATGCAAGAGAAACTTCGGCAGGCCAGTCATGGAATCAAAGCCATGTAAAGTACCTGTTATTGTACTGCCAGTTTAATGTGGTACAGCTGGAAGAGCGGTTTTCACTGACTCACGCACGCACGCACGCACGCACGCACGCACCCCACCCCCCCCTTTTTTTTTTGTAAACAGATCTGTGTACAGTTTTAACATTGTCATGTTCAAATGGGTAGTTCTGGGGGTGGGGGGGGTCAGTGTCACCAACCAACTCTAATAATTTCTCTCACAAACACCTCGCATCAAATGCCAGTTTCCTGAGAAATTCACAGGAACGCTTCACTTTAGACTTAAAAAAAAAAAAAAAAAAACATTACAGAAGGATTTCTGTCTGCTCAAGTAGGAACTGAACAAATTAATGAACAAACACTTAAAATGAAACAAAATCAAACAAACTGAAGTTCGCTTTCGAATGGATAGTAATCAGGTAGCTCCTCCCACATTGTTTGAGTGAAGGATGGCTTCCTGTCTGCCGTTTGTCGTCCCTGTCAGTGTGACCCCCGTACAGAGAGGCTGGGTGGACTCGTTTCGCAGGCCTCCCGACCATGACCGAACGGGCGTGTTCTGCTATAGTTCTGCACAAAACCATGTGATGCGGGATAGCCCGACGTGGTCAAAACGAGTCCACCCAGTGATTACAGCGGTGAGGATTTTCGTCCAGTCATTCACCATCTTTGTCCGGGTGGGATGTCCCTGAACAAAGATCTTTTAGCCAACCACAGGACGGGGCCCATTCTGCACCCCTCCTCCCCAAGACTGCTCCAGACACCATTAGTGCAAAGCGCTGAATAAACAAACACGTGCACAGTCAGTCAGTCCAGATGCTTAACGATTGGCCCGCAGAGCAGGACAGGGGGCCGGGTCAGTCCAGCTGGTTAAAGTGATTGGTCCGTATGTGGAGCTCCTCCAGGAAGTTCTCCAGCTGCTCGATCAGGACCCGCCTCTTAAACCTACAGATGGGAGATGGGGGGGGGGGGGGGATTTTAAATCCTTTTCAACAGCTAAGGAGCTACACCTGCTGCCAACCACACCGTCGAAAACCAGGGACAGAAAACCAGCCAAGCCAACAAACCCCTGAAACCAAACTGATGGTTAAGACAAGCTAGCAGTTAGATAGATAGTGTACATTTCACTGGAGAAGCAGTTAGAGATGGATTTATTTCACACCAAATACCCATCTTTGGAAACTATTTGAAGCGCATGAATGTGGAAAAGCTATAAGGCACCAGGACGAGCAGCTGTGTGCTTATAAAACAGACCATATACTTGTACAGAATAAACATAAATCACCATAAGATGGGGCGTGTAGCACGGCGCAGTAAAGAGCGGGGGAGATTTCTGTGAGACGACCATCAGGGTCGTTCAGCCGCAAGACCACATTTATCACAGCAGCCTCGTTTTGTGAGGGGGGGGGGGTTCTGATGGGGCCGTCAGGAGGAGGTGTGAGGGGATTAAACCGCTTACCTGGCAGCCTCCCTGATGATGTTCTGCAGGAATATGAGCCGCGCATCCAGGCTTCCTTGGACTTGCTTCAGGAAATGGAATATTCTTTCGTAGCCTGAGAAATGGAGATAATTTAAATAAATAAATAAATACAAACATAATTTTTTTCCAAGCTGCAGTCTTTGTCAGGCAAAAATATAGTCAAAAACATAAGCACTGCCGAACACGGCCGAACATAAGCACTGCCACTCAAACACGGCCGAACATAAGCACTGCCACTCAAACACGGCCGAACATAAGCACTGCCACTCAAACACGACCGAACATAAGCACTGCCACTCAACCACGACCGAACATAAGCACTGCCACTCAAACATGGCCGAACATAAGCACTGCCACTCAAACATGGCCGAACATAAGCACTGCCACTCAAACACGGCCGAACATAAACACTGCCACTCAAACACGGCCGAACATAAGCACTGCCACTCAAACATGGCCGAACATAAGCACTGCCACTCAAACACGGCCGAACATAAACACTGCCACTCAACCACGGCCGAACATAAACACTGCCACTCAAACACGGCCGAACATAAGCACTGCCACTCAACCACAGCCGAACATAAACACTGCCACTCAACCACGGCCGAACATAAACACTGCCACTCAACCACGGCCGAACATAAACACTGCCACTCAAACACGGCCGAACATAAGCACTGCCACTCAAACACGGCCGAACATAAACACTGCCACTCAACCACGGCCGAACATAAACACTGCCACTCAAACACGGCCGAACATAAGCACTGCCACTCAAACACGGCCGAACATAAGCACTGCCACTCAACCACGGCCGAACATAAGCACTGCCACTCAAACATGGCCGAACATAAGCACTGCCACTCAAACATGGCCGAACATAAGCACTGCCACTCAAACACGGCCGAACATAAGCACTGCCACTCAAACACGGCCGAACATAAGCACTGCCACTCAAACACGGCCGAACATAAGCACTGCCACTCAAACACGGCCGAACATAAGCACTGCCACTCAAACACGGCCGAACATAAGCACTGCCACTCAAACACGGCCGAACATAAGCACTGCCACTCAAACATGGCCGAACATAAACACTGCCACTCAAACACGGCCGAACATAAGCACTGCCACTCAACCACGACCGAACATAAGCACTGCCACTCAACCACGACCGAACATAAGCACTGCCACTCAAACATGGCCGAACATAAGCACTGCCACTCAAACATGGCCGAACATAAGCACTGCCACTCAAACACGGCCGAACATAAACACTGCCACTCAAACACGGCCGAACATAAACACTGCCACTCAAACACGGCCGAACATAAGCACTGTCACTCAAACATGGCCGAACACAAGCACTGCCACTCAAACACGGCCGAACACAAGCACTGCCACTCAAACACGGCCGAACACAAGCACTGCCACTCAAACATGGCCGAACACAAGCACTGCCACTCAAACACGGCCGAACATAAGCACTGCCACTCAAACATGGCCGAACATAAGCACTGCCACTCAAACACGGCAGAACATAAACACTGCCACTCAACCACAGCCGAACATAAACACTGCCACTCAACCACGGCCGAACATAAACACTGCCACTCAACCACGGCCGAACATAAACACTGCCACTCAAACACGGCCGAACATAAACACTGCCACTCAAACACGGCCGAACATAAGCACTGCCACTCAACCACGGCCGAACATAAGCACTGCCACTCAAACATGGCCGAACATAAGCACTGCCACTCAAACATGGCCGAACATAAGCACTGCCACTCAAACACGGCCGAACATAAGCACTGCCACTCAAACACGGCCGAACATAAGCACTGCCACTCAAACACGGCCGAACATAAGCACTGCCACTCAAACATGGCCGAACATAAGCACTGCCACTCAAACACGGCCGAACATAAGCACTGCCACTCAAACATGGCCGAACATAAGGGCTGTGACCGAATACGATCCCTTAAAATCTCAGGATGGAACCCTTATTTCCGGGGTTTTGTTGAGGGGATTCAGGAGCACACTCATCTGACAATTTCAGGAAGTAAACCAGAAGTAAAAACTACAACTTGAGCAGGGCAAATGACAAACTACTCTTTTTATTTTTGTTAATTATATCTTCATTCATAATCTACACTTGGTAACCATTGTCATATGTAAACCGATTGATATTTTCAATAAAAATAAAAAAATATTACAAACTACCTTCCTCACTAGTTTGGAAAGATTACTTTCACACACTGCTTGCAAAGTGAGGGGAGAGGGCACATTGTACACAGGGGTCTGAGGGGAAAGGGCACAGGGGGCAGGGAACAGGGATCATAGCCGGTCACAGCCAAGGACTGCCACTCAAACATGGCCGTGTGAACGTTGGGATTGCCATTCACAGACATCTCAGTACGTACGTCGGCCGGGCTTCCTGATCTCCTTGGTGATGAGGACCCTGAGCTCGACGTTGCGCTGCTGGCTCTCCAGGTCCCGCTGTTTCTTCAGCTGAGCAGCAGAGGGTCGGAGCAGGGGGTCCCCAGGCCCGAACCTCCTGCCCCCACAGTCCTCGGACAGCCCCACTCTGCCGTGTGGCCGGCCCCAACTCCCCTCCCCCTCCTCCTCCTCATCCTCTTCACCCTCCTCGTCGTCCTCCTCTTCGTCCTGGTTTAAGCTGTTCCCGCACAGCGAGCCCTTGGCCCCCGGGTAACCTCCAGGCTCGGGGGCCCTCTCAGGGTTGTAGTGATTCCCCATGTGGTTCCCAAAAACACTGTCCAGCATGCCGTGGCTGTCGTCAGAAGCTACAGGAGGGACAATCACAAACACGGCGTTTATCCTGTATTCCTGTAAAGGGTCTTTGCCCTTTCTAAAGCAGTACACAAATAAAAATGCACCGAATCTAAAGTTACTCGTACACACCAGTGCGGTGTAGCGAAGCGGCAGTTTAGAAGTAATGCACGGCAGCTAGGGAACTGAGGTAACTCGGCTTACAGGTTTCATTCCCAGGTGGGGCCCTGCCATTGTGCCCTTGTGCAAAGAACTTAACCTGAATTACCTCAGAAAAGAGTCACCTGAGCCTTCAACTGTATAAACGGAGACTGTAAAAATTAAAACGGTGCGTCACTCTGGATAAGGGCGTCTCCAATGCAGTAATGTACCGTAATAATAATGATATGCTAGCCTGTATGTCAACAGAGCCGTTTTCATTCAAAAGGCAAGTTTGACAACCGTTTTCTGTAGGATTAGTTTCATTTGTATGGATTGTATGGTCTATGGAGAGACAAACCCATGCCATCTACGGTGAGCCGAGACCACCACCTGCTCCGTGTCTTTATGGTAGATAAGGGGTTACCCTCAGCTGAGTCTCATTAGTTTACCCAGGGCTGACCCACCTGTGAAAGCAGGCGTTGGGTTGGTGCCGTTAGCCGGGGCGGGGCAAGGGGGCATGGCTGGAAGCAGGGGCCCGTTGGGGCCGTTCAGGGGGAGGTTGTTCAGGACCGGGGGAGTGTAAGCGCTCCCCTGACGCAGCAGGGGAGACATGCAGCGCCTCCTCTTGGGGGCGCCGCCGTGCAGGCTGGGGTCCGCCGGACGCTTGCTCTTGCTCTGGGGGCTGGACACAAACTCGTCCGTCTCGTCGATCATCATGCCCTGATAACAGAACGGACCAATCAGGAGACATCTCTCAACAAAGAGGGTCTCAAAACTTCAACCATAAAATGACTATCCTCTGCGCCATGTATGCAAAATTTGTTAATATATCCACTACCCCCTACAAGCTGGAGTACAGCGGCTATTGAACAGTACACAGGAGCATACAGTATATATGCAAATTGTGAGGCCTTTATATCATTCATCTATACTAGACATGTGGCCATTCAGTACAACATATATGCTTAATAATTACAAGGGTCACAATATTACCAACAATGTGTAAACCAGACAAGGTTAATTTTATCCAGTTTGTATTATATTAGTATTATATATTATAAACTAAAATTTTCAAATATAAACACTACATTCTTCCACTTTGCAGACCTCTGGTGTCCCCAGACCATAATTTGGGTGTTACCTGCCCCAACACACCACAATCAGAGCAGCTCTTAAAAGCAAACGTAAGAGAAGGGAACCTTCTTGTCCAGTTTGAAGGGGTTTCCAAAGGTGTGCAGGCGTTTGGGCTGGTCTGCATCGGCCTCTCTGAGAGGGGCCAGGCCCCGTTTCAGGAAGTCCTGGTAGTTCCCCATCTGAGCGATGGGGACACTGTGCAGCTGGTCTGGAGACAAGAGCACAGAGATTGAGAACTGTGCCACACAGTCAAACAGCTGAATGTATAATACATGTGTGAAGTGTTCAGGGAAGTTTGAGGTACTTCTGTAGGAGAGAATTGGGGATTTGAGAGAGGAGGGAAGGAGGGAGAGAGCGGAGCACCTTCGTCCTGGCCTTGCAGGACGCTCCCTGCAGCCCTCAGCAGGTTCCTCCTCATTCGGCTAAGCTGCTCCAGCAGGTGCCTTCTGGGAATGTCGAAGGGGTTCCGGAAACTCTGCGGCTTTAGGCTCTGCATGGGGAGAGATGGTGCCTCAGCCTAATGATACACACACATAGACACACACACACACACACACACACACACCAGAGCCTAATGACACACACATACAAACACACACAGCACCACAGCCACATACAAACACGGCATCACAGCCTAATGACACACACTTACAAACACACTGCGCCAGAGCCTAATGACACACACATACAAACACACACAGCACCACAGCCACATACAAACACACACAGCATTACAGCCTAATGCACCAGAGCCTAATGACACACACATACAAACACACACAGCACCACAGCCACATACAAACACACACAGCATTACAGCCTAATGCACCAGAGCCTAATGACACACACATACAAACACACACAGCACCACAGCCACATACAAACACACACAGCATTACAGCCTAATGCACCAGAGCCTAATGACACACACATACAAACACACACAGCACCAGAGCACCACAGCCTAATGACACACACACACATACAAACACACACGGCACCACAGCCTAATCACACAAACATGGCACTACAGCCTAATGAGACACACATACACACATGGCACTACAGCCTAATCACACAAACATACACACATGGCACTACAGCCTAATGAGACACACATACATTGACACTAGGGGTGGGACAATGCACCGATGCATCGCGACGCATCGATCTGAATGTGTAAATACAACTGCATCGATCTGTAAGATTATAATCGATAAGCATCGATTAATATCGCATTTTAAATGAATGTGCACATGTATTCATTTATTAATTTCATTATTTAAAATATATATTTCTGAGACACGACTACTTTTAAAACTGTTTTGACCAGCTTCAATCCATGTTTCTGCTCCAACCCCCACGTAAGCGTGAGTTGAAAGTAGGGACAGGCGGGAATCAAGCGACAATGAGACGGACAGATCTGAGCGAAATGGCTAGCTGCGTGCTCGCTGAGTGCGACAAAAGAGACAGAAACTTACAGAATTTGCGATGTTCCGAACAGAAAATCAGTGGTATGGAAGCATTTCGGGTTTAGAAAGAAGGAGGGTGTATTTGACAAAACCGCTGCAATATGCAAGATCAGCCAAGTAGAAATCAGATACACAGGCAACACCACAAACATGATAAACCATTTGAGCCGACGATACACAATTGACGCGATACACAAGCAAACGGGTTAGCAAGCTAAACTCGGGAGTCATTGACACTTCCCCTGAGTTTCCTGGAGAAATGGCGAAACAGTTCTATTTTTTTGTATAATTGTTTTTATTAGTTTTTATACACATACCGTGTCCAGACAGTTAATTGTAAAGTGCTTTCTGATATTTAAATTGAAACCATTTTCTATTCAAAATCAAGTAGACGTTAGAGACAAAAAACAAAAATAGTAAGACTATTTCCAATGTCTTACGTTTAATTAATTATTACTACGTTAACTGTCAGATTCACTTAATGAATGTCGTGGAACCTAGATACACCATACAGAAAACATTTTAGTGAAAAATGTATACTGCTCTGTATGAAGAGGTGAAGAAAACTGCTCGACTGTCCTTGCAAAACGCTACGAGAGTAGCTTTAACTACGGATGGATGGGCATCTTGCTCCACCGAAGGTCTAGATCGTACTAAGATTTAGGAAAGTACTATGCATGACACTAACCTATAGGCTATTTCATTTTTCTTGGCCCAGTTTAGTAATTGTTATACATTTTGCCATTTTCATTTTGTAAATAAAGGAAATGTATTAGGGTACTATGTCTGACACTGTTTGAAAAACAATAACCTAAATAGGGCAACTTTAGAAAATACACTGTTAGTCATGTTTATTGCTGCATTATTTGCTGCAGACAGCTGCAAAATGTATGGCATGCCTTAACAATAAACATAATGCTGTGAACTTGGCGTAAGGTTCTAATTGAATATATAATTACTGCTGAATGTATCGGTATCAAATCACATTAGCATACCTATTACATTTTTTTAAAGTATCAAAATTAATCCAACCGAATCTTATCGAATCGTGGTCAAACGTAAGATGTTATGATGCATCGAACCTTTGCCTAAAGAATCGTAATCGAATCGAATCGTTATGGGATTGAATCGTCCCACCCCTAATTGACACACACGCACACTGCACCACAGCCTAATGACACACACACAAACACACATAGACACACGGAGACCCACAGACACGCATGGTGAGGTGTGTGTGCTCACCTTGTTGAGCGTGGCCAGGTGAAATCCAGCAAACTCCTGGGGGCTGAGCTCCAGCGGGCAGAGAGGTCCGTCTCCCATAATGCTTTGCAGCAGCTGCACAAAGTCCTTGCGCTGGTCGAGGGAGACCCCGCCGGAACGGGAGCGGACCTTAATCCCGGGCTCCGGGACCACTCCCTTACCCACCGATGCCAGAACCCGCTCCACCTCCAGCTTAGTCTGGAAGCACACAGCAAAAAAGACTGAACCAGAATCAAAATCATGAACAACCATCACTGAAACAGGACGTGTTTGAGGATGGAAACAGGGGGGGTGGGGGACGACGACAGACACACGCTGCGCTAACGCGTTTACCTCATTCAGCCGCCATTACTGGGAAGACATATACGAGTCAATTCACTTACTAACCTGACAGACAGATCGAAATACCCAAATAATTCTATCTCTTGTATTTGTTTTTTAATACAATATTCAAATGTAAATGTAAGGTCCAGCTGGCAGCCCTATGTGTCTCACAGGTGTGCGAGTGTGTGAGTGAGGGACAGGTGCTGTACCTGCTGGCTGAGTTTTTTCAGGTAGGACACCACGGTGTAGCTCATGCCGTACTCCATGTTCTCGGCGAGCAGGTTCGGGGCTCCCATTGTCCTCAGCGCTTTCCGCAGGGCCTGCGTACAGGAAACAGCGCCGGCTCACTTCTGGAGCTTTCTCTCGCGCAAACCTCGGGAGGCCAACAGCAAAGCATTCCCAGGGATGCGACTCGTCCTGATTAATGAGGAAGCACTGACTTTCATTCCCTAAATGTCTCCGGGGGCCTCTATTATTTGGTTTTATTGCCGAACGTCCTCTCATGCCGTCAGCCATCGGAGACCGCAAAGGATTTTGATGTACGGTGTGTGCTTATGGTATATACAGGCCCACTGACTTCAGACATTTTGGGTCTGAGAATCTGTTGTTTCCTTATTAATCAGGAAAAGTGAACACCGCTGTATTTCACAGATGAGGACATCTGTAGGATGCGCGAGCCAATCAGACACGGGCAGGTGACAGAGAGAGGCGAGGCAAACAGGAGCTGGTTTAACGTGCAATTATCCTAAAGCCCGTCCTGACTCATCAACTTACCCCGATGTAGTACGGAGGCATCGTCTTCAGGTAGTTCTCGAAAGACTGCCGCCATTTTAGAGTGGGCTTGAACTTGTGGACTCTGAGCAAGTCGTCTGAAATGGGAAAAGAAAGGAGCTCAGCCCCTGGCCTTGGGGGGGGGGCTCACCCAGGAGGGGCAGCAGGACGGGGTAGTTGTAAGGGGGGGCAGTAGGACGGGGTAGTTGTAAGGGGGGAGACTCACCCAGGAGGGGCAGAAGGACAGGGTAGTTGTAAGGGGGGGAGACTCACCCAGGAGGGGCAGTAGGACGGGGTAGTTGTAAGGGGGGAGACTCACCCAGGAGGGGCAGAAGGACGGGGTAGTTGTAAGGGGGGAGACTCACCCAGGAGGGGCAGAAGGACAGGGTAGTTGTAAGGGGGGGCAGTAGGACAGGGTAGTTGTAAGGGGGGAGACTCACCCAGGAGGGGCAGAAGGACGGGGTAGTTGTAAGGGGGGGAGACTCACCCTGGAGGGGCAGAAGGACAGGGTAGTTGTAAGGGGGGGCAGTAGGACAGGGTAGTTGTAAGGGGGGAGACTCACCCAGGAGGGGCAGAAGGACAGGGTAGTTGTAAGGGGGGGCAGTAGGACGGGGTAGTTGTAAGGGGGGAGACTCACCCAGGAGGGGCAGAAGGACGGGGTAGTTGTAAGGGGGGAGACTCACCCAGGAGGGGCAGAAGGACGGGGTAGTTGTAAGGGGGGGCAGTAGGACGGGGTAGTTGTAAGGGGGGAGACTCACCCAGGAGGGGCAGAAGGACGGGGTAGTTGTAAGGGGGGAGACTCACCCAGGAGGGGCAGAAGGACAGGGTAGTTGTAAGGGGGGGCAGTAGGACGGGGTAGTTGTAAGGGGGGAGACTCACCCAGGAGGGGCAGAAGGACGGGGTAGTTGTAAGGCATGACAAACAGGTTGACGCAGGTGAGGGCGGTGCTGGCTTTCAGGTAGCCGAAGGGCTGGCCCAGGTCACTGTACTTCGCACTGTTACACACAAACACCTGGAGATGGGAACAAAGGGATTTACACACCAACACACCGGGATTCAGGTAGAGAGTAGTGGTGGGGGGGAAAAAAAACAACTCGATAACAGCATAGTATTGCGATACTTTCTTATGCAATACAGTGGCTCAAAGTATCGATATTTTACCTAAATCTATACACATTTTATAATTCCAGCAAATAGCCCAAATTGTAGCTACTAGCAACCAAGACACTCATTCTAGCCCTTCTCATTCGAGTCAAGTAGCAAGCCAGAGTTATGCTAGGTTCGCTGTTATTCACATAACTTTTATTAAAATTTAATTTGAGTCAAAAAGGTCTCGCAACATGTTTTCTATCATGGATAGCTCGCGAACCATCTATTCCACTTGTTTCAAAACCATTTTCACTTTCTGTTTTTCTTACAGGCTGCTATGTGTTCATTGTGTTCATTTGCACAAGTAAACGTTTTAAGCGAAATTAATTGATGCAAGACTTTTTTTAAATCAAGGGGTGTCATGGGTTTTGGAATATCATTCTCCATAGGCGTGTGAGTTCAACTTTTTACTGCAGTCAAATGAGAAACAAACGAGTAAAGAAATTGCAATACATTGCAGTTTTTAGTAACATATCGCAATACTTACTGTATCACAAAAACACAAATAATCGTAATGGTATAGTACTGTGATCAAAGTATCGAGATAATATTGTATCGTGAGGTTCCTGGTGATTCCCACCCCTAGTAGAAAGTTTCACACACAAACACACCTGGATACAGGTAGAGAGAATTATACACAGGGTTTGGGGGGCGGGACATGGCGTACCTGCCAGCAGGTGTGAGGAGACTTCCTCTCCAGGATGTACCGAGTGAGAGGCGAAGGCTCCAGCTCGTACTTGTCAAAGGGAAGCTTGTCGATGACCATGGGCTCAGCGTCCACACATGAGAAACACACCTGGGGATGGGCCAACCGGGGGGGCTACAGAGAGGAGAGAGAGCTCATCAGTGGAGACGAAGAGTGTCTTCTCATCAGTGGAGAAGACACATGCAGGCGCGCGCACACACACACGCACGCACGCACGCTCGCACGCGCGCGCGCTGACACTTGCACTGAAACATTGCCAAATTAATGCCTAAAGTGTACACCCACCCCACACCTCCTCACAACTCCTCACAACTCCTCACAACTCCTCACAACTCCTCACAACTCCTCACAACTCCTCACAACTCCTCACAACTCCTCACAACTCCACCCAGTTCCAGACCTCCCCCTAACTCCCTTGCGGAATCTCACCAGCGTGGGAGAGTTCTGGTCGGGCCAAAATGCCTCCGGGATTGGCCAGTGTCCAAGGGGGACCCCGGTTTTTGGATTGGGACGCACATAGATGAGCTTGTGGCTGTTGTGCCACGGCTGGGGGCCTGGCTTCACCTCTGGGGGTCCATCTGGAATGGGGGCAGTGTGCAGTTGATGTGAAAGTATTCACAGATAGGCCAGGCTTTTCTAAAAATAACCATTTAAGGATCTAATTGAGTTGCAGTCTGCAGAGTGGGCCATTACATACGCCTGACTGACTGAACAGCAAAACTGGGCCAGAATCCTAAATGTTGACATCTGGTTACTGAAAACTAGTATCTGCCTGTGGGAATTGAAAGCGTTAAAAAAAAGCAAAAGACAATACGTCAAACCTGCATTAACCTGTATCACAGTTATAACGTGAGCTGTGACAAAGAGAAGCCTACACAGGGGTCTCCAGGGCTCCTGCAGTGCACCATTTACCTTCCACAGGTAAGGGGTCGGGCCCCGTCTTCTCAAAATGAATCACCACCCCACTCTGGATCTTCTGCACCAGAGAATCCAGACACTGACTCAGCATACGCTGGGAGAACACACTGTAAGAGCGGCCTGGAGAGAGGAAAGAGCAAACAGGGAGTATGAGAGAGACTGAGTGAGTGAGAGAGACAGAGACTGCCAGACGGAGAGAGGGAGAGAGCAAAGAGGGAGAATGAGAGAGAGAGAGAGTGAGAAAGTGAGAGAGACAGTGAGAGATACTGTCAGACAGAGAAAGAGTGAGTGAGAGGGAGGGGGAGAGAGGGAGAGAGAGGGAAGAGAGAGTGAGAGAGTGAGAGACAGACAGAGAGAGAGTGAGAGAGACTGAGTGAGAGAGACTGAGTGAGAGAGACTGAGTGAGAGAGAGAGACTGTCAGACGGAGAGAGAGAGAGAGAGAGAGGGAAGAGAGAGTGAGAGTGACGAGGGAGTACAGACACCCGAAGCCCCAATCCGGTCACGGCACTTGGGTAACGCACCTCCGGTCACGTCGCACATTGGAGTGATGGCAGAGTAGTCGGGCGGAACGCCCCCCACGGGTTCTGGACCTGGGGAGGCGTTGCCCGGGATGCGTAGCACCAAGGCGAACAGGCGCTGGTCCCAGCGGAACGGCTCCTTGGTCAGCTCGCTGCCTGGGAGGGGCGTGGTCAACGGCAGGTGCAGCTGGGGGGGCGGAGTCACAACATTTTGACCTGATTAGGCCAAACCTTGTTCCCATATTTAACAACCACCTGGTCAGACATTGCATACATTTACCTTCATGTACACTATATGGCCAAAAGTATGTGGACACGCCTTGGTCTGGGGCTGTTTTTCATGGTTCTGTCTAGACTCCTTAGTTCCAGTGAAGGCAAATCTTAACACTACAGCATGACATTCTAGACGATTCTGGGTTTCCAACTTTGTGGCAACAGTTTGGGGAAGGCCCTTTCCTGTTTCAGAATAACAATGCCCCCGTGCACAAATAGAGGTCCATACAGAAATGATTTGTTGAGATCGGTATAGATTAACTGGACTGGCCTGCACAGAGCATTGACCTCAACCCCATCAAACACCATTGGGATCAACTGGACAGCCGACTGCGAGCCAGGCCTAATAGCCCCACATCAGTGACCGATCTCACTAATGCTCTTCTGACTGAATGGAAACAAATCCACACAGCAATGTTCCAGCATCTAATGGAAAGCCTTCCCAGGAGAGTGGAGGTTGTTATAGCAGCAAATGGGGACCAACTCCATGTTAATGCCCATGATTTTGGAATGAGATGTATGTGGACCCCTGCTCATCCAACATGTAGTGTATCTTACCAAGAGCCACACAGCTTAAATATTCAGGCACCAAAAGGTGTACAGTTTTTATTAATTTTCCTTCCCACTGGCCTGGACAGAAAAAGTTCATACAAATCCAGACAAACTCACAAGACCCGGCGTAAGGCTGGGGTTGTCGTTGTCATATTAAACGTACCGTAATGCACACTGTAGCCGACTGAAACATATTGCAGGCATGCATCTCCAGTGAATGTGATCTAAATGTGATCTGTGTTCCCATAAGGTGAGGTTCCTTTCGGTTCCCACAAAAAGCCTTTTTCAGCTTTTACTTGCCCCCCTGCCATTAAAATGTGACCTATATATTACATGTGGCTTTACTTGGTCAAAATAACTGTTTGTAACACATTAACCCATAAGAACCCATGTTTGGAATGTCCTCACACAGGCGGCTACAGGAAGTGAACTACATCTCCCAAGATCCCCTCTGACCTCATCCTGCACCCCACTGCTGCTGGTCAGTTTGCTTCCATCAGTGATGGTAATGATGATGGAGGGTTCCAGGAAGAAGGGATTTCTGCCCTGCAGGAGAACAGAGAGCCATGAAACACACACACACACACGCACACGCACACGCACACGCACACGCTACATGTCAGCAATAAATAGGTCTAACTATCCTTCAACATCTGCCACATTAACAAAAGCAGTTAGCAAAGGTGTAGTGTCAAAACGCTCAAGTCTGTGCCTGTTTACCTTACTTCACTGGCACTGAGCACATGCTCTTATCTCGAGAATCTTGAAAAAGAAGCACACACACACACACACACACACACACACACACACACACAGCAGGAGACATACATGCTGCAGACGCATTTCAGTCTTTAATTACAGCCCCTGTAGGCACTGAAGATTAAACCCCAAATGAGTCACAGGGCAGTAATGAAGTCCTTTTCATCCCGATTTAAATAAATATACGTACACACACACACCTCAATGTCTTCAGCGCAATTAGTCACAAGGTTAATGGCTTAATTTGTCTCAACACTGAGGATCACATCAGTTACAAAGGGAGCATAAAACACAGCTAATGGGATTACTCAGATGAAAGGTATAATCAGGCCCAGGTGTTACACTTTAAAAATGCAGCTTAGAAAGACTTTTAAAATAAGCATGATTTGAGGGGGGAAAAATTTAAATAAGCAAAATGATCCGCCAGGGTTGCACGAAAATGTGCAAGATTTCTTAAAATAAGGAATATTACATGAAGCAAACATCTTGCTACTTGCTAGATGAGAAAGCTAATCTTAAAAGTAGAAACACAAGTTACCCATTAAGATTCAAGTCTATTTTTCAATGTAGAAAGAGGGAGAGGAGAGAGAGGAGAGAGGAGACAGAGAGAGGAGACAGAGGGAGAAAGAGAGGAGACAGAGGGAGAAAGAGAGGAGACAGAGGGAGAGAAAGAGAGAGAGAGAGCCTTTAAGGGGACACAACCTCCGCAGAACAAGCAGCGATGCCACTCTGCGTTCCCCGTGTTACCAGCAGCACAGGTCCCTCTGGGACACCACGCCCATCCGCCCCTCAGTCCACATCCAGACATTAGCGGCCGAACCACAGTCAGCACGCAGGAACACAGGACACCGTTTCCCACAACGCAACACCAGCACTAATCATATCAACTCCTTATCTCAGATAAAAGCACACAGAGCGTGGGCTGTACAGGAAACGCAAATTGGCAACTAAATTATTTAGCCAAGGGCCAAATATATCAAGATATGCTGGCAAGTATCCATGGCAACCCTGAGTTTATATTTGGACACAAAACAGTAGCCATTCCTGGATTTGAATGCAGATGCAGGTCAATGGGTGTATAGAGCGGAGATGCCAAAAAAATGACATCCTAAAGTTTAATTTAAGAGTAATATCGAAACATTTAAAGCAAACATGAAAACTTGTTTATTTTACGATTGTCTCTGAACGTCACAACTACTGGTGGTTTATACAAGTATTATTATTTTTATTTTTTAGAAACCCACAGGTTTATGAAAAGCATAACATGTTATCAGGTCCATCATTGCTTGTGCAATTCCCCAAGCCACCAGGATGAGGACTGGGCATTTGTTTTAAGTCTAAAGGCTGTTTACAGATTGTTTAAAACAGGGAGCAGACTTACCACTGACTTTTTCCTCATAGTCAAGCGTACCAATCCAGCCTTTGTAAACTACATTTCCCATAATTTTTGCACGCAAATTGCAAGCAACAATGACGTCCATTACGGAAGAAAATAATGGTACACCGAAGGTACGCGTGTAGGTGAAACGACAGGTCCGTGCGGACACAGAAAACAGCTGCTGCGCGGGCCGCCTAGGCGGACATCCGCTCAGGGTCCCCTTTTGGTCTGCTATGATGTCATTTAGGTCCCTGCGGATGTCCGTACGCATACTTTTTTTGGCGACTATGAATCGGCACTGGGTCAGCCATGTTAGATGCAGTATAATTGTGCTATACAGGTCTGCTCTTATCTAAAATAAGAGAAAATTAGTAAAATAACATCTAAAATGATCTGCTTCTATGGAAAAACCAGCAATCTAATCAATATTTTTGATGTACACACAAAGAGAACAGAAGTGATGTCATGTGCCACTCAATGCCAGAGTTCTGATATTTGAATCCCTGTATCATAACACTGCACATTAAAAAAAGCTTGTGAATGACAACCATCCTCTAAAATACATGGCTATACGACAGCGTCCAGGGAGAGTAGCTGGACGTGCCACCAGTTCATGAATCTGTTTTGACAGGGCCCTTTCATAGCTTTGTCCTTGGTACATCAAATGCATTTGTTACCTGGGATTCCTTTTCAAATAGACTTTCTCCATGAAAACTGTCAAATTATTGAATAAGTTACAGTGCATTATCCCCATTGAAGAGAACTGTCCTTGACGCCCGGCATAGCACAGAAGGGACATTTTAACTTTCACGCCTCTCGAGTTAATTTTTTCCTCTCTGCGACCTCCTCCAGCATTTCTCTCTGTGCGTCTTCTACACACGAGCGCCTGGGGCCTCACGCCTGGCAACACAGAGAGGGTGGCCTCACCACAATTACCGGCCGCTGGGGCAAGAGCAGACGCCTCACCCCAAAACACCCCTTCCTCTCCGCCACCTTCCCCTGGGCCGGTGGCAGCCCGCCCCCGTCATTAGAAACCGGGTCCCGCCGCAGCTGTCGCAGGACAGACCGCCTAGGGAATACCGGGGGAGGTTCACCTCCACGGCTCTAACAGGCAGGTATACGGCCTGGCCCAAAAGTGGACGGGTAATACCGTGTGTGTTGTTATATACATATTTAGTCTTGGTTGTATGTGCATCGTATTTGTGTGTGCGTGTGTGTATTTTTTGTGTGTCTTGTTTGTTTATACTTTTACTGGCTTTGTGTGCCTCTTTGTTTTTGCATTAGTGTAGCTGGTTGATTGAAAGAACAAGATATAGAAATTATACAGGTTACAGTTACAAAAAAATGTATCATGCATTTAAAAAGGCCATGTTGTTCTCTCATTAACTGAATTTTAATTAATTGCATGAATAGAATTATTTCTTGCATTTTTCTTTCCAGTTTGTGTTTTTCTTCCCACTGGTTGAGTTTTTTTATTTTTTTTTAGCTCAATTGCTTTTTGTGAGTTCAGGCCTGGTTTTTGCACAATTTTCCATTCCGTTTCCTCTGTAATGCATCAAAGTGTCTCTATAAAATGCGCTTTATACAAACAAAGTTGAACTGAACTGAATTGAAGTGGAAATGACATCAACCCGGTTGTGCCGCTTGACCTCAGAAGATATTTTTTATTGAGTTCAGGACCAGGTACTATTCAGTAACGGAGCTCCAGGTGGTGCTGCAGCGCACACAGAAAGCCGCTCAAAGCCCCGTCTAATCTCACCCTCAACGCTGTCCACAGAGAGGTTAGCATCGGAAAGCCCATTACGGACACAAAACACTGCCAGCAAACGCAAGCAGTAAAGTAAGAAGAAAAAAAAGAAAAGGCAGCACCAAAAATCAATGCCCACGCTCTCCATTCCGTCCGCTTCCAGAGGACAACAGACAAAACGACCAGACAAAGCCTCGCTGCATGTCAACTAACACCAGCAACACACCTTTTAAATACAGCCAATTTAAGTGCACCCACTGCCTCCAAGCCTCTCGCTCTTGGACCTGCAGGCCATCAAGGAGAGCTACTGATATGCAATAAAAAGATGTAGGAGGCCGACGAGTTCCGCTTCGCCCACATGCCATCCTCATCTTAAACGTCATCATTTTACCTCCATCTCCACAGAAAACATCCAGTCGCACAACACAAATAAATTTCCTCTACTCAATCCTCCACTCACTTACTGCACTTCAAGATCTCTAGTTTTATGAGTTCCTCACTGTGGGAATGGAGCTACAATTAAATTACACCTGCGGGTGTAAGAAACTGCCAGCACCCGTGTCAGTCTTAGTTAATGCTCTTTTTTATGTGAGGTTTCTTTATAGGTCTTTATACAAGTCTTGTGAACCGTCTGTTGCTCTGGGACCTCATCATGTCAAATTAAAGTCCAAAAAGAGCCTAATGGGAACAATTATTATTTATTTTTTTTAGTTATGAATTTTCAAGATGGTGATACGCAAAGAAGGAGAGCAGTCTCTCATGCGAAACTAACAGACATTTCAAAATGTGGCAATCTTATTTTCTTAATTGTGTGTGTGTGTGTGTATGTATATAGATTATATATATATATATATATACACATATATAGTTAACAGCTATGGCAAATACTTCATAAGACGTGTGTGGGAATGTGCATGATTGGATGGGGGTACAAATATACTGGAAACACACATTTCCACCCTGATATTTGTGTACAATTATATCAGTGGGGGGAGGGGATGCATGGAGTTCATTTGTTTTTGAAGAAGTCACAAGTGTGTGATGCTTGACAGACTGACTTTAAGGAGGGAATTTCATGGGAAGGGTGTGTCAATAGAAGTTTAACTTCATCCTTCTATATACAACATACCTGTCCATAGTTGTCTATCCCAGAAACTAATCTATTGAGATTGAGCAAATCAAAAGCTGTCCTTAAGGACTGGCCAACAGTAGTGAGTCCAACTGCTTGAAGGTTCTTCAGTTCTGTCATGAATGTGGCATGATTTTCTTTCCAGCCAGCCTAAAGAAAGTGGTAGGAAAGTTATTATTTTCCTCATTGATTACAATGAAGTGGCAACGTCATTTAAACCGCACTATTCTACAATGCACTGGTAAAATAGATGCATGCTTATTACTGTCTAAAAGGTTACACTGAAATAAACTTTTAGGTAACTCTTTAACATAATCTGGCATCACAATATAGCTTCATTAAATTCGGTCTGACGTTCGGCTCAAACTGTTATAGCTTGGAAATGACACGTGAGCCACCAGAGACCGTTAGGAGAACTGTCAAAATTCTGTCAAATGTCAAACTATGCTCTCAATTAGCCTCTTAGCACCTCTAACTTGAAAATATTTGTTAAAAAAATATATATCACCCATAGTTCATTGCTGCACATTGGAACAAAATGTCGGCCATGTTTCAGAAGAGATACGAGCTCCAGTAATGATTTCATATAAATATAATCAATGGGACCTGCGAACTATGCATGGGAACGCTAGCTGTCTAACAAAAAGAGGATTTGGATTTGGAAACAAACACGTTACCTTGATTCCGTGGGGAACGTCCTCGAAAGAAACCAACATGTACCTGTCTCCGCGGCTCGCTGGATCTCTAGCTCTGAGCTGTGGGAAAAAATGCAAAAATAAGTGATCGCGGTGCTCATTTATAGCAGGCGTATAACGGCGAGACTAACCAAAACGAACCGATCTCTTGTGAGGCTATGACCGTTTTGTGTAAAAGTCTCTCTCGGGGGGTTACAGTACGTTACCTTCATAAAAGACTCAACAGCGCCTTTTGCAATGTCCAGATAGGTAGTGCCCAGATGGGTGCGCTGGTTCATTGAAGCAGACGTGTCTATCAAAAAAAGTAACACGGGCATTGTGTTGGTGGCGACACGTTCAGCATGGGCTTAGTGTCAGTGCAACCTGGCAAAGTAAAAAAAATCTTTTGTTCCCTTCCTGCCGCTGAAATAATAATGTGGCTAGCGAGATAGCTTAGCTGTCTTACACATTGTTTTAAAAAAAGTGTAAGAACAGTGAATGTAGATGCCCTTCTCCCTTAATTATTTAAAATAAACCTTACACCTTGGGGAAGGTTACTGGTTTACTAGGGATACTTGATGTTTTTGTTATTCTATAAGTTCAATAAAAAACAAAGTGTTACAATTCCTTCGTACTTTCTCCCCTGCCCTCCCTCTACTAACGCTTCTGTCAGTCTACTCACTGGTTTTAAGCCCAGCTCGAGACTTGGTACCGCCTCCCAAGCAGGGTTTTGAGAACCACGTGTCTACATATCCTGTCACCTATTGGTCAATCGACGCTTACGCGATTGACATATCCAAGTAAGTTAGGAACTGTGAAACGCTACTACGCATGCGTCAGTTAAATTGGGCTGGAATGTAAGAAAGAAAAAAAAACGCCGACAAGCGCATGCGGTCTACGTCCTGTGCAAATCACAATAGAAGAATGCCTTGGTTTTGCTAGTATTGTGCAATGACAAAGAGCATATGTATTATTTTCTTACATGACGGAACAAAGGTGAAACTGTGTCCAACTACCGAACTCAATAAATCGATACGTAAAGATGACAGTCTGAGTTTAACTCCCAGCCCGACCGGACGTGTACTAAAAGTAACGTTAGCTAGCTTGATAGTCATTAAGTATGATCTTTATTCTGGTATTAAATTCGTCCCGTTTACCTCTCTGAAATGTAACTGTAGTACCAGGAGTATTTCGTGTTTATGAGCTAAGTTAGGTCAGTTAGCGGGCAAAGTCGTCTGAACTTGCTGTTGAAGTGTCTTGCATGATCAATCCTTTGTGTGACGTTACTCAAATGAAGCAGCTAGCTAACGTGTGCAGCTACCAAACATTACGAATCTTCCAGGAGTGCAGATCTGAGCGTGTGGCAATTAGCAAGAAAGCGAAATCACCACCCTAATACTTGTTTTAATACATCAGGACATTCGATTTGATTAACGTTTCATTTTGGAATCGTTTTTAAATATAGCAGCCACCCCAAACTGCCTTCACACTTTGAAACGTAGCCCTATTGTATTACAAAAAAATGTAGCCTCGGCTAAAATGTGGTAGGCTATCCCTACAGAAGCACATAGATTCAAATAGATCCTTGTTAAATTAACTATTATTCACAGCTGCTTTCTAGTTATCAAATAGACAACACACATTTAATCCCGTGGTTGATGTATCTGCTTAATCTAGTTCAAACAACAGACATGGGGTTTTTACTGTAACGTTAACCTACTCATCTGAAGGCCACAGTTGTCCTGAGAAGTGTAGCCTACATCAAGCGAGGTTTATCAGCGAGTCAGTATCGAAGTGCTGTGTGTTTTCAGGACGTTAAATGTTGCCACAAAAAAATAATTGTGTGGTCTGTCGTATTTCTCATTGACCGGCTTCTGATATATCCAAACAGGGAGATCTAAACAATTAGGTATAGCTATATGTTTTGCTTATGTCATATTTAATGTCTGATAACCGGTAATGGTGTATTTGGCATTGGTGTCATATTCTCAATCCACGTATTTAGTTTGTTATGTCCATTGCTGAGGGGATGTCTTTATTCTTCCTCCAATAAATTTTGTGCAAAGATTCCTATCTTGTCATTTGGCATGATGCCCAACAGTGATGTATTAGCACATACTGCATGTCAACATTTATAAAGTTTATGTTGTTATTTTATTTTGGATATAATAAAATAGTTTGGACAAACTTCTGAGTAACACATTTCTCGTTTGTAGTTTACAGGTCGGCCTCAAAGTGCAAACAAACACAAAAAAGAGACAGGATTTGCACAGAAACTATAAACAGGGTTGCACTGGAGAATATTGTATGAATGTTGGTGTCAAAGTCTGATTTGACAGAAAAACCCTTTTATGGTGTGGTTTTGATATGGCCTTCACCTCACTGTTAATAATGTTGATATACCACATATATATATATATATAATTTGTATTGATGTTCTGACACAAGGGGTAAGATATTGAGTTGAATTTGACCAACCAGGAGGGTATTTTACAAAACAGGATCACTGAGTTTGCTGAATAAAACCCAGAATCCTTCCAAATCTGGAACATAGATTTAAATAAAAAGAGCTGTTCCGGGGTTTACTCAGTGAAGTTATCCATCCAACTCAGTAATCCTGCTTTATGAAATACCCCCCTGCTTGATGATGGTATCAATATGGCAGGAGATTATTATTATTATTATTATTATTATTATTATAATTATATATTTTTTTAAGTAGCAATAATACCATTTGGCAGATTACATTACATTACAATCATTTGGCACTTTTATCCAAAGTGACGTACAACAAGTGCATACTGAAGGTAATTGAAGCGACTACAAAGCAGATCCGACAAAGCACAACTTTCTCATAACGTAGGAGCTATCCCTAGTATTGAACATTGAATATAGTACACACAGTCAGCTATACATTCTGAACTATGAACTAGCTAAAAACACAAGTTAAATAGAAAACAAGCAAAAAGGAAACAAGTACAATGGAATTAGAATTAGGTTAGTCTAGGTGGAGTCTGAAAAAGTGCGTCTTCAGACCACAATGAAAAACAGGCAGTGTTTGAGCCGAGCGGAGAGGAGTGAGGAGTTTGTTCCACCACTGGGGAGTTAACATGGAGAGAGAGAGCGTAGTGCTGGATTAAGTCCTGTAGGTAGGAGGGGCCTGACCTTTTGGCTGCAGTGTAGGCGAGGGTCAGAAATTTAAACCGCGACCGGCAGCCAGTGGAGTGACCTCAGCAGGGGGGTGACGTGGGAGAACTTCGGGAGGTTGAACACAAGCAGAGCAGCCACATTCTGGACCAGTTGTAGGGGCAGAATGGCACAGGCTGGTAGGCTTGCGAGAAGGTAGTTGCAGTAGTCCAGACGGGAGGTGACCATGGTCTGGACAAGAAACTGGGTGGAGTAGGTGGTCAGGTACGGTCAAATCCTCCCTGTGTCGTACGAGAAAAACCTGCAGGATCGTGCCTTTGCCCTGATGTGCTCTTTGAAGTCCAGCTGGTCGTCCAGGACCACCCCCAGGTCAACATGGTACCGTCGACGGTGATGGACAGATATTCATCACGAGAAGTCAGGGCAACATACAATTACTAGCTATGTAATCAAACATCAATATCAGCACTAGAAATAATCAGCCAAATAGTAAAACAACACCTGCACAAGTAATCAGGTAAAGCATAATAAAACATAACACAGCACAATGTGAAGTCACTAAGTCTGGGGCCTGTTTGGACCGCAGGGAGACATGACAACTATTGTACAGTTAATTACAATTACATTGATGACATCTCTGATTCTCCCTACCAGCTTTAAATAATGCAGTTATATTATAGCAGACAAAATGTTTGCCACAAAATACTGCTCTGCTAACTAGTGATATAGACCATGTATTTGACATATTATGAGCCTTGTTTAAAAAAAAACTGAACAAGTTAGTTACACTGTTTTTCAATTCTTGTCCAGGTGAATTTTCATAATGTCGGCTCAATTAATTGTTAGTTGCTTGACAGATGGTTTGGATTTGACATTTCTTGACATTCAGGTGTGGTTCATGTTGCTGTAGATGTGGTATGCAGTTTGGCGTGTGCCAATGCTGCCAAAGGGCAATATCCCCAACTGAGAGTGATGCCACCACTATATGTTTGTGTGGTTTACTATTCAAAATTAATAAAATGTCCAACTAACTCTAAGCAGCCCTCAGAGTTGTCTTTCAACGATATCACATCTTTGATTTTATTTAAGTTGTGTCCACACACAGTGATGTAAAAGATGTAAGTAAGCCTACATTGTTCTTGTTTTGCTGCAACTGAAAATTACATTTAATGCTATGTAAAATGATGCATCATTGAAATTCGTAAATTTAAGGTGACAGGCATTTATAAAGAGTTTTGAAACAACTCAATTACTTTCCGTTCTGCCCAATACTGCCGGAACAGTGACCGGACACTTCTGCGCCGACGCTAACCAACCACCAACTGAGAAGGGACCTTTTAATGCGCAAGCGCACTTGGCTTTGTGAATATGGGCCAGTCTGGTATGAGCGCTTTACATTTTCAGTGTCAGCTGATTCCCCACATCACTGTCGATCACGCACAGGCTACTGCGTAATTTTAAACCCCAGACACATAAACAGATCGATGTGGATGTTATGCTACTAAGACAAAAATCTGTCTTGGGGGTACTGGATCTCTATGGCTGCAGAAATACACCCCAAACCTCAGGCTCGGAAACCCGTCCTGCTCGGTAAAATCGACGCTTTCCAAGATGTGGTGAGCACTGCGGTCATCATTCCCAAAGAAGACGGGGTAATCACTGTATCGGAAGACAGGTTGGTAGCTAAAGCATTTTAATGGGAAATAATAGTATGTAAACCCAATGCCCCATACTAGTAAATGGGATTGCAACGGTTAACTGGTTAATTTAGTTATCTATTCTAGACTATCATGCAAACTAGTTAGCTTGCTAACTATGTATCAATTACATTTTGTGTACGTCAAGTTACAATATTTAACGTAACTTACATAGCTAACATCTGGTCCTATTTCGTAATTCGCTACTTTTCTCGCTCTCCTATTTGGGTATTGAGTTACAGCGAAAACATCGCTGACGTTAGCTGTTGTAATTCAGCCGTAATCTCTCCATTGCTAAGGTTAGCCACATTTACTGTCATAATTAAAGTTGCTTTGCTGACTAAAGCCTTCATATACGGAAGCGCATTCGATCGTCCAGGCTTCTATTGCACGTACTAAGCCTGCATTTGTGTTATGATGATGGCTGCATAGCGACTACACAATCTCTGATGCACGTACTAAGCCTGCATTTGTGTTATGATGATGGCTGCATAGCTACTACACAATCTCTGATGCACGTACTACGCCTGCATTTGTGTTATGATGATGGCTGCATAGCTACTACACAATCTCTGATGCTACTATCATGGAAAGATGGAGCTTTGCTAAATGATTCGGCGAACTTGTATGACTCGACTTCCCTATACAGTGCGCTGCGGTATCGTTCATGAGTTCATAGGTTAAAAATGTCAAACCGTTTACGTTATGCAGAAATATTCACCCGCAAGATTAATATCAAAAGCAGCTTGGGGGGATCACAAATATTTATTTATTGTTTTAACAGCGAAAGTCATTCATGTCACAACAAGTTGAACCCTTCCAGCTATAGTCTGGTTATCAACCATTACTTAAAGAAAAACTTTAACTTGACTTGGTACATGTTTTTAGTTTACTCGAATACTTTTAAATTATTTCTTGTTTTGTTTTAGGGAGGATGTCAATTTAAACTTCGCCTGAAGTAGTTTATTTTTCTGCGAATGACATGCGCATTTTCGACACACTTCGAGGACAAGACTGTTAAAAACAGATAAATAAAGGTTAAGTTGAAAGTATGTTCAGATTTTGAGGTACATAAGCAAGTGGAAGATCTTACATAATGTTTGTGTAAAATGTAAAACCCACAGCGAGCTTGTTTTGCAAGCCCTCAACCAGAGGGATACGGTTATTGTGAGGTGCCAGCTAGTGCTCATGGTGACGAGTCCCACAGGGTGCTGGGCTACTCTATTGACTGAAAGCATAGGTCCAAGGACTTTCAGGCAATAGGGTAGCCAATCCCCTGGGCACCTATCTGATCTGCATACCCCAGCTACACAATGTTCCGGAGGTCGTGTGCGGGTGTTCACCCTCCCGGATTCATGGAATTTCTCAGCAATGGGACAGGCTTGCAGATGTGATTATAAAAATCCTGATTGAAGATAAAATGGCAACAAAAAAAATCCAATTTTTAAGATAAAGTTTGGTGTATCAACGTGAGACTTTTCCTATACTGAATCTTGCAACCATACACTGTATCTCCTTCTCAGGCAAATTAGATATAATATTATCTCTCTCTCTCTCTCTCTCTCTCTCTCTCTCTGTTGCAACACAGACAATATTTGGAATGTGCAAGTCTTTCTCAGTGCTTTCCAGTTATGTGAATTAAAACACTTTTTTTTTTTTTAGGAATGTGCAAGTCTTTCTCAGTGCTTTCCAGTTATGTGAATTAAAACACTTTTTTTTTTTTTAGGAATGTGCAAGTCTTTCTCAGTGCTTTCCAGTTATGTGAATTAAAACACTTTTTTTTTTGGCATATCACAAAACAGAATGTGCCTCAAATGTGGCAGTGTTGAGAAATGTGTACCAACCATAACGACGACAAAAAATGCAGCCTGTAGTTGCTGAGTTAAAATAATCCGAAACATTAACTTGTGTTGAAGACGGCACCCAAATAACCTAGGTTGCTTCCTGCTCGTCATTACTTTATGCAGTCCTGAACCTGTTGAACTGTGCCATGGTATCTCCATTCTGGTGTACACTGACCCGCCATTTAGCTCTGCAGTCTGTGTGTTACCTCGATGGCCCAAGGTAGTGGTTTGTAGAGCAGTAGATGCTGGATATACAGTATATCAGCATTCTGATCTACTGCTCAGGTGCTGCTGACCATGGGACTTTTCTACTACAGTAGCTTCTGCCTGCTCACATCTAGCCTATATCAAGACAATTTCCTCTTTTGGGGGTTACGACAAGAAAATAACAGAGCGAGTGATGGTGATTGTTTGTCGATAAGCAGTAAGGCAGTGGAGGGGAAAAATGCTTATAATGTGAATTCTCAGAGATAGGTGAATGAGACCTGCGGCAGTTTCCTAAAGAGGAAGCATTAAAACATATTTTCTGGCTTTCCTGTGTTAGAAACGATAAACATTTCTTCTCGCCTGCTTTTTATATTGCATTTTTAGCACACAGTCCGTTTATACTGCTGTATATTTACTGAGACAAATCTGGTTAAGCACCTCGCTCAAGAGTACAACGGCAGTCCACCTGGGAATCGAACTTGCGAACTCGAGGGCGGTTTCTCAACCATTACACGACGCTGCCCGCATGGCGTGCAGCCAACGTCAAAGCCAAACATGCCGAGGTCAGTTTGCTATAGAATTGTCCCTGCTTCACCTCAACGTGTAGCTGAGCCACTGGAGATGGCGTTATATGAAACTTGCCGCTGTAGCTGACGCGGTGCTTTAACTGGGTTACGGATCTCTTGCGGTGAAACGCCTTCAGCACTGCGGGTTGCATGTCACAGGTGTTTACAGTTACGGTTTTGGTTTGTTCACTCTCTCCGTTATGAATTACTTCCCTGGAAGAAAAGGATGAAAAAGCCACTTCATGCAAGAGCACTGCTACTGGGATGGAAATAACAGTCCTAATGCAGGGCACTTTGAGTCAGTCCAGGTTTTACGAGAAGCAGGTCAGTGAACTGAGTGTGGTCGGCTAACCTCCTTATAGTAAATCCTACGCTGGCTCAAAGGCCTATCCTACTCTAGTGTTGTTTCCATTTCTGATGTTATAAGTGAATGCTGGTTCTGTCTCCCAGGACAGTCCGGGTATGGCTGAAGAGAGACAGTGGACAGTACTGGCCAAGCATCTACCACACTATGCCAGGTAAGATGTCACTGCAGGTAGGGATGCACTGAGTCACCAGTCACCACGCAGGTGTTTGTTGGCAAGGAACTGCACATGAGAGCCATTTTTTATATGCTCGCATGCAGGCTTTGTTTAAAACTACTTTTTTCAGTATTGCTTTTTTCTTCTTTGTAATTTATTTATCAAGTTATAGGCCTATTTATTTAAATGTTAATTTGCTCGTTAATTTTATTGTCGCTCTTCATTTTGAGTACCTTCTTTTATTTCTCATACTTAAAGTTTTATCCTTTTCCCTCTGTAAATTGCCTGATGTCTTTTTTTTCTTAATGTTTTTGTATCAGTTGCACCTTGCAAAGCACTTTGTGCTATATGAATAAAATGAATTGTAATAATGGTTCTTCTTCTCCTCTTTTTTCTTCTTCTTGTTATTTTAATACTCTACCGTGGCTCTTTTACCAGCCTTGTTGCTGGAACCATTTTGTAAAAAACGTAAACTGGTTTGTGACACTGTAAGTTCTAATTTCTCTGTGGCTGTTTGCCCGAGTTGTCGTTGAAGCCTGCGGTGGGGTTGGCGGGCGGGACCGGAACCAGGGACCATTGTGCGACTCTGTGACACGTCACGCGCGCCACGTCAAATGTGCTTATTTATTTAGAAACCTCCAAGCTGATCGCACATGAATTTTTCACAAGTTTTGATCACAGGCGACTTGTTTTCCGTTATCCTTGTGCCTGTATTACACAACGTTAGTGTCCCAGCATGTCTCAACCGAGGTGTGAGTAACTGTTTAAAGGTATCTGTGCATTGCTGGAGGGGGTTCCACTCTGAGCTAAGAGCTCCATTGCTGTCTGGTGCAGAGTTTTGTTTTGTATTTTTCATTAGTTTTAATTATTATTTCATTTTAAATGTTTGTTTTCAATTCAGTTTAGTTTCAGTTAGTTTCCAGAGTGGGTTTGCTCGTTTCAGTTTAGTTTTTTTATTAGTTTCAGTATTAGTTTCAGTTTTTTAAAAATTATAATATGGGGGGTATTTGTCAGGGGCAAGATTTAAGAAGTTCAGAATAGGTATTACAATACAAACACTTTGTGAAGGCAATTGACTCACAGTCATGTAGACATGCCAGTCTCAATAAACATATGCACCAATGCCTCCTCATGCTAGTTGTGTTGACAAATTTGACCAAATTGACAAAGACTAAAACTAAAGACATTTTCTGTATTTTATTTTAGTTAGGCTTGTAAGTACACAATATCCTTTCAGTTAGTTTTTTTTTCTTTTCTAAAGTCTAGTTGAAATTTTTATTTCAGTTAACTAAAATGTTTTTTCACACCTAGTTTCAGTTTTTAGTTTAGTTTTAGTTAACTATAATAACCTTGGCCTGGCGCAGTACTGACCTGGGGGGGTCTGTTACATTGCAGTGCCGTACTGGCTGGGCTGGGCAAATTGTTCTGAAAGCGTGCGTGACCTGGATTCAATCGACGTTTTTCCCACAGCCTTAGTCTCGTGACTAAAAATGTCAATGTTGACCTACTTTTTTCTGCGTAAACAGTTCATCACTGTAAGTTAATCACTGAGCTTACCTAAACTGTACTGGTGAAAAAAACGAGTGTACAGCAACAGCTGAAGTGAATTGAATTGGAAGCAATATCAAAATTTTATTTATAAAATGAATTGTGGATTGATTCCGGGCCGTGGTGTAGCAAGTAACCCCCTCACTCCTCTCTGCTCAGCTCCCTGCTCCTGCATGTCTTTCAACCCAGAGACCCGCCGCCTCTCCGTTGGCATGGACACCGGAATAGTGTCAGTAAGTACATTGAACAATATTTAACCTTTTAAAAATAATTCTTCCAAATATTTTAATTATGATATATTTCAGACTTAAACCTTGTCTCATTTTCACTTCCTTAGCATGCGCTCGACTCGTGTACATGTATCCCTGTTGCTTACAATCAGTAGAGTCATTCTAGTCATTTTGTTTTTATGATCTTGACCTCTGACCCATGAGTTCTGAGCCCCATCAGTTGTTCAGGTCTGGCATTGCATAGCAGGTTACAGATTAACTGCTTTTTCACACACTTTGAGGGTCTTTCTCTCCTGAAATAAATACGCAGCCTAATGCTGGTGTTGCTGTACTGGTCACGACCAAAGCATTTCATCTTCAACTTGGATTTTTTGCTCTGTGGAAATGACATAATTTGACATCACAGCCATTACTAGCATTCTATGTCAGATTGGAAGTGGCTTTCTGTTCCATTTGCAACACTAGCCGTAATGTTGCAAGTACAATTCATGGGTTTTGTATTTGGCTGATTAAAGATTAATGTAGAATAGATGCAGTCAGAATTTCATTCATATCAAAAGTCATAAAGGATTTATTTATGTTCTCCTTTGTTTGGCCTCTTCTGAAGCATGTTTGTGTGTGTTGCACTGCTTGTGTTATTAAACAGCACTGCATAAACATGTTTGTGTGTGTTGCACTGCTTGTGTTATTAAACAGCACTGCATAAACATGTTTGTGTGTGTTGCACTGCTTGTGTTATTAAACAGCACTGCATAAACATGTTTGTGTGTGTTGCACTGCTTGTGTTATTAAACAGCACTGCATAAACATGTTTGTGTGTGTTGCACTGCTTGTGTTATTAAACAGCACTGCATAAACATGTTTGTGTGTGTTGCACTGCTTGTGTTATTAAACAGCACTGCATAAACATGTTTGTGTGTGTTGCACTGCTTGTGTTATTAAACAGCACTGCATAAACATGTTTGTCTGTGTTGCACTGCTTGTGTTATTAAACAGCACTGCATAGACATGTTTGTGTGTGTTGCACTGCTTGTGTTATTAAACAGCACTGCATAAACATGTTTGTGTGTGTTGCACTGCTTGTGTTAGTTAAACAGCACTGCATAAACATGTTTGTGTGTGTTGCACTGCTTGTGTTAGTTAAACAGCACTGCATAAACATGTTTGTGTGTGTTGCACTGCATAAACATGTTTGTGTGTGTTGCACTGCTTGTGTTAGTTAAACAGCACTGCATAAACATGTTTGTTTGGCCAAATCAGACTGTTTCTCTCCCTTCAGGAATTCATACTGGCTGAAGACTACAACAAGATGACCCCCTCAAAGAATTACCAGGGTAAGACAGGATGTTTGTGTTTACTGATAAGTCAGGCTATGACTGCAACTGGGACATTTCTGTGCCGTTAAACCATCACAATTTGCCTGGAAGCAGCAAGCTGAATCAGAAAATGTTTTTCTTTTTTACGGTTTGATTGTTTTCACACAACAGAGTACTTGCTGTGGACACGGACATGGCTTGCTGCTGAGTTTTAAACAGCATGTGATAGCAGTTACTCATTTTGTGTCCTCACTGACCCACTGAATTTTTTACACATGCCCTTTCCATCTTGGCTCCTCTGTGGCCCGCTGCACTGCAGGCTAAAACCCGCGTCCTCCATTTTGGCTCCTCTGCAGCGCATTGCACTGCATTTTAAAGCCCGCACACTATGTCTTGGCTTCTCTGTGACCCATTGTGGCTGCAGGTTAATACCTGGCTCTTCCAACCGTGGCTCCTCTGTGGCACATTGTGGCTGCAGGTTAATACCTGGCTCTTCCAACCGTGGCTCCTCTGTGGCACATTGCACTTTACAGTTGAATAGCGTTAAGTACTACTGGTTAGGAGAGGTAGTGTGAAGAGAAGCCGAGGAAGCATATAAAATACCTCACTGCACAGTAGAGGATTATGGGTTTGGATAGTGAATTGGGAGTTGTACCCTTGATTAATTTAGTAAGTGTGAGTGTGTGTGTATATGTTTATTTGTGTTCTTTCATTAAAATGCTGCAAAACGATGGTCCCCACTTGGCAAGTGTAGGGAAAGAATCCCCACTTGGTAAGGTAGACGCGTGTGTGTGTGTGTGTGTGTGTCCAGCTCACCAGGGTCGGGTGACGGTGGTTCTGTTCGTCCTGGAGATGGAGTGGGTCCTCAGCACTGGCCAGGACAGGTACTTCACCTGGCACTGCTCAGAGAGCGGACAGCAGCTGGGTGCTCACCGCACGCCCGCCTGGGTCTCCGGCCTGCAGTATCCTTCCGTTGGGGAGCCTAGCCTGCCTGTTGTGGGCCAGTCAATAGCACCCATGTAAGGGTGACATACTGTAGTTTGGGTTGGGTCAGAGTTCATGTTGACTAACTGATGTCCAATCCAGGGAATGGATTCGTTCGTTAACCTGTGGGATTCAAACTCTTTGTGAAGTTCTTGCCTTGTCTGTGAAGTCAACAGCGTTGTTGTATTTATGAGTTGTCCCAAATGCCATTTCTATGATTTTGTCACTGACAGGTTTTCCGTAATGTGCCCAGTTATGCATGGAACTGCTAACTGTTCTCCACCAACCTATCATCGTTTTAAAAACGTAATTAGGACCAATTGCAATTTCCAGTCAATGGAATGAACCTAAAGCTGAAAATGCAATATAAGAAGTTGGAATTTTACATACACTTAGTTTGAAGTCATTAAAACAAATTTTTAACCACTCCACAGATTTCATGTTAGCAAACTATAGTGTTGGCAAGTCAGTTAGGAGATCTACTTTGTGCATGACACAAATTTTTCCAACAATTGTTTACAGACAGATTATTTCACTTTTAATTCACTATATCACAATTCCAATGGGTCAGAAGTATACAGGTGCAGCTCAAAAAATTAGAATATCGTGAAAAAGTTCTATATTTTTTGTCACTCATGTCAGAAAGTGAAACTCATATATTATATAGATTCATTACAAATAGAGTGAAATATTTCAAGCCTTTATTTCTTGTAATTTTTATGATTATGGCTTACAGCTAATGAAAACCCAAATTCAGTGTCTCAGAAAATTAGAATATTACATAAGATCAATAAAAAAGGATATTTTAAACAGAAATGTCAGCCTTCTGAAAAGTATGTTCATTTCCATGCACTCAATACTTGGTTGGGGCTCCTTTTGCATGAATTACTGCATCAATGCGACACTGACTGTGGAAACTTCACACTGGACTTCAAGCAACATGGATTCTGTGCCTCTCCACTCTTCCTCCAGACTCTGGGACCTTGATTTCCAAATTAAATGCAAAATTTACTTTCATCTGAAAAGAGGACTTTGGACCACTGAGCAACAGTCCAGTTCTTTTTCTCCTTAGCCCAGGTAAGACGCTTCTGACGTTGTCTCTGGTTCAGGAGTGACTTGACACGAGGAATGCGACATTTGTAGCCCATGTCCTGGATTCGTCTGTGTGTGGTGGCTCGTGATGCACTGACTCCAGCCTCAGTCCACTCCTTGTGAAGCTCCCCCAAATTCTTGAATGGATTTTGCTGGACAATCCTCAAGGCGGTGTTTATTCCTGTTGCTTGTGCACCTTTTCCTACCACACTTTTTCCTTCCACTCAACCTTCTATGAATATGCTTGGATACAGCACTCTGTGAACAACCAGCTTCTTTAGCAATTACCTTTTGTGGCTTACCCTCCTTGTGGAGGGTGACAATGACTATCTTCTGGACATCTGTCAAGTCAGCAGTCTTCCCCATGATTGTGTAGCCTACTGAACCAGTCTGAGAGACCATTTAAAGGCTCAGGAAACCTTTGCAGGTGTTTTGAGTTAATTAGCTGATTAGAGTGTGACACCATGAGTTTCCAATATTGAACTTTTTCACAATATTCTAATTTTCTGAGACACTGAATTTGGGTTTTCATTAGCTGTAAGCCATAATCATCAAAATTACAAGAAGTAAAGGCTTGAAATATTTCACTCTATGTGTAATGAATCTATATAATATATGAGTTTCACTTTCTGAAACGAGTGACAAAAAATATTGAACTTTTTTACGATATTCAAATTTTTTGAGCTGCACCTGTACATACACTAAGTTGACTGTGCCTTAAAATTTTTATTTTTTTAATATTTGGTCGCATATCTTTTGCATGCCATGACTTCCTGATGTCTGTGACCCAACAACATCAAAATACTTCTGATATCTTATTTTCTGGTACTCTTACAAGCAATACTATAACGTCTGTGCTTTTTAATGGTCTCTATGGGAATTTGGGGGTGGAACTAGATTTAGCTGGAACAGTATGGAATACACGATTGGTAAAGGCTGTAAGTCATCAAGGGTCTGAGGTATGAACCGAGCCTCAAACCATCACTCTGCTGCCAGATATGCAGTAGATATGGATGGATCACTTTAAGGGTTGTTTCTCCTGGCATATTTTCCTATTGAACTCTATGGAAAAATAAGTCAGGAGAATAAACCCTTCAAGTTATTGAAAAGGTGGTCTCGGGTACGGTTCATGTGTACTCGGGTAAGGTTCATGTGTACTCGGGTATGGTTCATGAGTACTCGGGTATGGTTCATGAGTACTCGGGTAAGGTTCATGTGTACTCGGGTAAGGTCCACGGTTCATGTGTACTCGGGTACGGTTCATGTGTACTCGGGTACGGTTCATGTGTACTCGGGTAAGGTCCACGGTTCATGTGTACTCGGGTACGGTTCCCATCAGGTGTGAAAGCTTCCGTACCAAAACACGGAAGCGAACTGCTATTTAGAATGTGACGTCATAACTATTCGGATCTTGCGATTGGCGCGCTTTTCTTCTTTTTATTATTCTTTGTGTTTATTAGCAGATCGCAAACCAACTAGGTGCATACCGCCACCTACTGTATCGGAGTGTGTAGATACGCAAGTGCACTTGGATACGGAGTGAAAAGGCTAATGTGAAAGCTGAGCAGCGGGGGAGTGGAGAGGGGGGGGGGGCAATCGTACTCAGGCGCGGTACAAAGCAACCGTACCTAATGTGAAAACACCCTTAGTGTATGTAAACTTCTGGACCCACTGGAATTGTGATATAGTGAATTAAAAATGATATAATCTGTCTGTAAACAATTGTTGGAAAAATGACTTGTGTCATGCACAAAGTAGATGTCCTAACTGACTTGCCAACACTATAGTTTGCTAACATGAAATCTGTGGAGTGGTTAAAAATGAGTTTTAATGACTTCAACCTAAGTGTATGTAAACTTCCGACTTCAACTGTAAGTTAAGAACCGCAGCGCGCAGTTCTCCGTGCTGCATTAACTGTGTGCTGCTGACGTGTTGACTTGGCTCCTGTTCTGTTCCTTTCATGCGGGCGGTTAAACACCCACTCACTGAGGCCTGCCCCCATACCAAATATTTCCTGTTTGACAGGGCCCAGAGGTTCACGTAGCGACGTGTTTGTCGAGCCTCTGTACGTGCCCTCCTGTCCCAGCACGCTCTACCCGTACGCGCCTTTCTGTCCCAGCATGCTCTACCCGTACGCGCCCTCCTGTCCCAGCATGCTCTACCCGTACGCGCCCTCCTGTCCCAGCATGCTCTCCGGGACTCTGTGTGTAGCCGTCGATCCCAAACTAATCTAAATTCTAAATTAAAGACGAATCCTAACGGTGTGTGGTGTTGTGTTAGAGATGAAGGACAGTGAGGTAGATAACTAGGAGCTCTTTGCCCCTAAAATAAGTTAATATTTAGTTTATATTATTTTTTAAAAACTGTTTTGATGGTTATTATCATAAGGGGGCCAAGCACAATTGGCAGTGAAGACACTGTGTCTGTTTATGTTTTCGCCCATTATTATTATTATTATTATTATTATTTATTTCCACTATTGATTGTGACTACATCATTATTTATGATAATTAAATAATTTAATTTAAATAATTTAATTATAAATAAAATAATTTTTCTTCCAGTAAGGCTAATTTGAATTTGCGTTTGCATTTGCATTGGAATTTGAATTCTTAACCAGAGCCTTACAGGTTCGACGTGGAGACGAGGCACGCGTTCGTTGGTGAGCACTCAGGACAGGTGACCATTCTGAAACTGGAGCAGGACAGGTGCAGCTTAGTCACTACATTTAAAGGACACACAGGTAAATCAGGACGCAAGTGAGGGGTCTGAAGGAACACAGGAGCTGACCATGTGGTAAATAACGACTAATACCACCATACCACCATGCACTCTGCTCCTGCTGAATTGCTGAAGCTAAGCAGGTGTGGGCTTGGTTAGTACTTGGATGGGAGACCTCCTGGGAAAACTAAGCTGCTGCTGGAAGTGGTCTTGGTGGATGGGGACACTGTGCTGTAGGAGATGCTGTCTTTCCGATGAGCTGTTAAACGGAGGTCCTGACTCACTGTGGTCATTAAAGGCACCCCATGACACTTATCGTAAAGAGTATGGGTTTCCCCGGTGTCCTGGCTAAATTCCCAACCCTGGCTCTTTCAATCTGCCACCTAATCATCCCCCAGTTTAATTGGCTAATATCATTCTCTCCTTCTCCACCTCATCAGCTGATGTGTGGTGAGCATTCTGTCGTTGCATGCTGATGCCATTGCATCACCCAGGTGAGTGCTACACATTGGTGGTGGTAGAGGTGAGTTTCCCCCTCATCACTGTAAAGCGCTTTGAGTCACCAGTTGATGAGAAAGGCGCTATATAAATGCAAGGCATTATTATTAATTCTACAGACAGATTCTTTAGGCTAACCAGATGGGTAGCTCCTTCATTCCTTCTGTCCTCTCTGCTTGTTTAACTACAGGAAGTTCTGATTGGTAACAAAGCAGCTATATTATGAATATTCATATGGAGGGGTGTTCGAGGACAGAACTGCTTCTGGTATTGTCCTTTGTCCCGCCCCATTCACAGATATTCAGACGAAGCAGCGCTGATTGGTAGATTGCAATGCTTCTGTCTCAGCACTGGAGAGTATTCTTAAATGTTAGAATACAGAGCTGTGTATGTGCTGCTATTGGATGAAGTCTTGATATAAACTTTAACACTTTGGGAGCATTGAAATGTTTTGACATGCGTTTCCTTTCTGTAGTTCCCCCTCCGCCCAGCACCAGTGCTTATTTGTGAACATGCATTATGCAATGCCTGATATCAGGTTATACTGTAGAGTCTGTGCTGTAGCAGAGAGATTCCATGGTATTTTAATGCTCTGTGCGCGTGTGTGTGCGTGTGCGCGTGTGCGTGTGCGCGTGTTCTGTCCCATCCCATCTCCAGGTAGTGTAACGGCTCTTTGCTGGGATCCTGTCCAGCGGGTCCTCTTTTCCGGGAGCTCCGATCACTCCATCATCATGTGGGACATCGGGGGATGCAAGGGGACTGCCATCGAGCTGCAGGGGCACAAGTACGGGGGAGTTTGGGCAGGGCGGGGGTGCGGGTGGTGGGACAGGAAACCAGGGGAAAATGCTTTGTAATGTTTTTAATAAATATTTAATCAAAATCAAAAAAATGTTTTACCAGCATCAGCAGTTAAAGTATTTAAATTTAAATAATTGTCGGCAGGGAGCAAGGGAGGGCTATATGTGGGGGGTGGGGTGCTTGAGCTATTAGCTGTGTGTGTGAATGAAACAGACAGAATGAATGAAAGAAAACTAAAACTTTCTGTCAGGAGGCAGAAATGGTTGGACACACTGTTCAGCCATTATAATCTTTGCAGTCTGAGCAACGTTGGTGTTTCCGTGGTTCGTCAGTAACTGAGTTTTCCGGTTAAACCAGCAAGTTAATTTTATCTATCTACGCATGTTTCAAAGCTGTGTATCACAAGGACTCTTCTGAAAGAACTGTGACACTTTAAAATGGCTTTAAATGCTGAGCATGTATAGAGATAATCTTGGAAAGGAAATGTGCTGTGAACCTCGGCCTTGCTCAGATAGTCGATTGTATTCACTGCTGAACAACCGCAGAAAGGAGTATAAACACAATAGATATGATGGGGGCGGAACAGTGCGTGTGCGCGTATGTGCATGCGTGCGTGCTGGTAACGTGTGTGTGTGTGTGTGTGTGTGTGTGTGTGTTTCTCACAGTGAGAAGGTACAGGGGCTCAGCTCTGCTCCTCACACTCGGCAGCTCATCTCCTGCAGTTGTGATGGGGGCATCGTCATCTGGAACATGGACGTCACCCGGCAGGAGGTGAGTTGGGAGGATTCACGGTTTTACCCCCCCCTCCACACGCACACACACACACACACACACCCTGGGGCTGGAGTGAAAGAAAGAGGGAGAGAGAGAGAGAGAGAGAGAGAGCAGCAGCATCCTGTCCGTGCCCTTGCAGTTCAGCCTGCGGTTCACCCTCCCTGGGCTCACATTTGGGAAGTCAGCTGATGCTTTCTTTCTGCACCAGTTGTGTAAAGTCAGCGTTTCATTTCATAATTTCATAACCCAGTCACTTGAGGTTAATATTTCATTGTAAAATGTTTTTTTGTTTTTTTTTGCCGTGGCCTGGTTTTAAAGGTGTGAATGTACCCCCCTTCTATCCCTGCAGACCCCCGAATGGCAGGACAGTGACTCATGCCAGAGGTGTGAGCAGCCATTCTTCTGGAACTTTAAACAGATGTGGGACAGTAAGAAGATTGGACTGCGGCAGGTAGCCCCGCCCCGAGTACATTGGCCCCACCCTCTTTCACACTGACCCTGCCCCTGATCCCTTCCTCTCTGCTGTGGTTCTGTTCGGTCAGTTTAGTGTGAACAATGGCTAATGCTGGCCCACAGCATTAATCCATCAATTAACTATGTGGTAGAAAAGAAAATCAACCGTAGTCAAGCGGTGCGTCCCAATTGTCGAAAAATGCAACCTTTCCTCCTCCACTACCACTCCTCTACTCTGTGCCCCGGAAACGTATTTTTGTGTTTTAATCTAATGTCGCTGATTACATCATAATTACGTATTGATGGTTACATATTAATTAATGTCTTGACGCAAACCGCAATGTCAGGTACATTGTATACTGTACATGCAAATACTTGTACTCGAAATGTTCACAGTTTTGCATACTTCCGGGTAAGAGAGGAGTGGTAGTGGGGGAGTGGAGGAAGGGAGGTGGGGAGTGAAGAATATTGGGACGCAGCCCTGGCCTCAAGGGCCAGATTGGAGCTTTGCAGTATAGTTTACTGTTAATGTGTAATTCACATGGTATCCACAAGGGGGCGACGAAAGCTCATTTTCAGGCATCTGGACACAAGCAAGTGATGATATTTTAAAGGAACAAGCCAACATTTTGGGAAATTGGCTTATTTGCCATCTTCCCCAGAGTCAGACAAGATGATGGATACCCTTCTCTTCTCTGTGCGTGCAGTAGGAAGCATAGAGATCCGCACCGTTAGCCTAACTTAGCCGGAAATCACTCGATGTGGGTTAGTCCAGATAGCCTAGCTCCCTCAAAAGTGATGAAATACACTATTCATCAACTCCAAAACCTTCTTATTTACATGTTGTGACTTGTGTATTTACCACGTGTAGCAATAACAATGTAAAATGAGACATTGTCATTTTTGAAGGAGATACATACCTGGAACTATTTTCTTTTTCATGGGGCGGCTGTGGCTCAGGAGGTAGAGCGGGTTGTCCACTGATCGCAGGGTTGGTGGTTTGATCCCCGACTCCTCCTGTCCACATGTCGAAGTGTTCTCGGGCAAGACACTGAACCCCAAATTGCTCTCAATGAGCAGGCTAGCCTTGCATGGTGGCTGCCGCCATTGGTGTGTGAATGTGTGTGTGAACGGGTGAGTGAGAGGCCATTGTAAAGTGCTTTGGATAAACCACTGCCTGCCTCTGCTTTACAGGTAACGCACGCTCAGTGAAGTGAATATCTGCTTTGTGTATTTCGTCACTTTTTACTGGAACTGGACTAACCCACTTCCAGTGATTGCAGCTAAGCTAGGCTAACGGTGCGGGTCTCTATGCTTTCTACTGCACGCACAGAGAAGAGAAGGGTATCCATCTTCTTGTCTGACTCTGGGGAAGATAGGAAAATAAGCCAATTTCCCAAAAAGTTGGCGTGTTCCTTTAACTTGGCCCTAAATTTAAATAGGGAAGTTTAAGGTCTTCTGTATCAATTAAATATAGTGGCTTGCAGAGATGTCCATCATGATCTATCCATGTCGTTGTTGATGGATGAGTTCCATGAAGTAGGCCGCAGCCTCAGAGTTGCCCGTGTTCTTCTCCCCCAGCACCACTGCAGGAAGTGTGGCCAGGCTGTGTGCGGAAAGTGCTCTTCTAAGTGCTCCTCCATCCCGCTCATGGGGTTCGAGTTTGAGGTGCGAGTGTGTGACCGCTGCCACGACTCCATCACTGATGAGGAGTGAGTAACACCCTCGCGTCACACACCTCCACACTCTGGCGACGGGCGCTATTCGGGCTGCCATTTCAATTCAGTCAGTTCAGGAAATGAATTGAAATTGAATTGAAGAACTGAACTGACTGAATCATTATGGTATTGGCCGTGACTCTTGGCAGTATACATGGTTCCCTTTAAATGTGCATATGAGTACTTTAAATGCACAGTTACATTAATGCTTCACAGTTGATGATTGACTCAAGCCACGAGTAAAGGAAGTGATTGTCCAGTAATGCAGACTAAGGCTTGTCCGAGCCAGTTAGATTGCAGGAAATCAGAACTGCAGCTTCCCTTTATAGAAGCTCTAGAGCAGGGGTTCTCAAAGTTTTGGTGACTGAGGGCCAATTAAGGGAGCCTGCATTGGATGAAATCCAAATCTAAATGAAATCTAAATTAAGTCCAAAACCAACTAACTTTAGCTCTCACAAAAATAGCAACACTGATCAAATATGCTACTAAGCTAGATCGCAATTATACTGTAATAATTAATGAAGATAAGATACTGTAGAAGTTCAACTTCTATCAAACCTTATTGATAACAAGCTAACAGTGTAATGCCCGCTTTAGTTGCTAGGGGCCGCCAGTCGTTGTGTCGCCAGTAAAACATTTAAAGGGACAGTACTGTATCAAAAATTTAAATGGACCATGAGTGATTTCTAATATAATATGTATTTCCCTTCAAGTGGGCTTAACGCGGGCTGCACAAAATGTTTTCGAGGGCCACACTCTGAGAACCCCTGCTCTAGAGGAAGAGGGGTGGCTGGGGGTGCCACTCTCCCTCCACATGCAAATCTGCTACCTCAGACCCCCCTCCCCCAAGTGTGTCATGTCTCCTGCTGCTGCCAGGGTTGCAGTAACACAGCTTTTCCCTCATTAGAAGTTGCAATGTCAGCATTTGTGAGGTTATGACAGAACCTCTTGCACACTTTTTATTTATTTTTATTTTTTTATTTGCCGCCCAAACCGGGGCTGTATATATCCAATTCCCACCCCAGACTGTCATGCCCAACTACACTATATGGCCAAAAGTATGTGGACACTCTTTGGCCTGGGGCTGTTTTTCACGGTTCAGGCTAGGCTTCTTAGTTCCAGTGAAGGCAAATCTTAACACTACAGCATACAATGACATTCTAGACGATTCTGGGTTTCCAACTTTGTGGCAACAGTTTGGGGAAGGCCCTTTCCTGTTTCAGAATGACAATGCCCCCGTGCACAAATAGAGGTCCATACAGAAATGATTTGTCGAGATCGGTATGGAAGAACTTGACTGGCCTGCACAGAGCCCTGACCTCAACCCCATCAAACACCATTGGGATCAATTGGAAAGCCGACTGCGAGCCAGGCCTAATATCCCCACATCAGTGACCGATCTCACTAATGCTCTTCTGACTGAACGGAAACATATCCACACAGCAATGTTCCAGCATCTAGTGGAAAGCCTTCCCAGGAGAGTGGAGGATGTTATAGCAGCAAATGGGGACCAACTCCATGTTAATACCCATGATTTTGGAATGAGATGGATGAGCAGGTGTCCAAATACTTTTAGCCATGTAGTGTATCTGCAACCACAGCCATGTTCCATCACATTTTGAAATTTTTAAAAATGTTTTTATTAGGTTTTTACATTTTTACATTATTTTTCGTACTGTAAGTTATTGCAGTATAGAGGTTTTTTTTTTTTCTTTCATTGTATGATATTCTCATACACTTTATATACCTGCAGCAAAAGTCATTTCAAGGTGCAAAGGCCTCACCTTTTCAAGCATTTCTTGCTGCAACGGTTGTGAGGTTACCATGGCAACAACTGTGGGATTGCGATGGCAGCTTGTGCGTTGACCCCATGCCTTTTTCCCCATGTTACAGCCGCGCTCCCACGGCAACCTTCCACGACAGCAAGCATGGCATCCTGCACATGCACTTTGAGCCCACCAGAGGCTGGCTGCTTACCTCTGGGACTGACAAGGTAATCAAGGTGAGATCCCGCCCAATCCCGATTTATATTAAGCTAGAGAACGCCTGCAGTGGAAAGCAGGGTGGGAGGTAAATTGCAAATGCAATTCGGTCACCTCGGGAAGTGGAATGCTGTTGTGTGACTTGAATATACAGAAACACCCGTCTTCAATTACGGTCTTTCAGGTGAATTCACTTGAGTTTCAGTTCATTTTCTCAACTGACCGAATTGCCCCCAGAACTCTGGGGAGGTAGAAACCAAATGAGAGAATCCGCTGTGGAGAAATGGCGGTTTATTCCTTGGTTTTTGAGTGGCCTCCTCTCTGTCTCTTCAGCTATGGGACATGACCCCAGTGGTGTCCTGACGAGCCCCGTTGCCACAGGCAACATCGTGCAAGCCTCACACGTTTGGGGGCGGAGCCCCAGTGACCAACGCATTGCTTACTACCATCCTGGGAGGAGAGAAGACGCAGGCCTGCCTGATCCACCCCGAAGCCCTTCTGAGCTGCACCTTTGCTTAGGGTGTGCTGTGCTTCCTCTCCTCCTCATTTTCCTTCCTGACCCTCTCAGGATAATTTGTGGAATTTGTATGTCTTTTTACCGTTATGGAGGCATGAAACAAAATGATTCAATCTCCATGGTAACTGATTTGTCATGGGAAAGAGGTGGAGGGTTGCGAATGGAGTCTTTTTACCCTCTGTCTGTGATTTCTCTCTCTCCCCCTCTCTCTCTGATATCTCCCTCTGTGTGACATTTCACTCTTCACTTTTATGTTCTTTGGTAGATTCTTCCAGAATGGGCGCCCAGTAACTGGTATCTATCTGACTCTCCAGAACTACTGTATGTAACTGATATGAGGAGTCATGATGATTTGGTTTTGAACAGATTTGGTTGGATTCGAAAGAGATACATTTTTTCAGAATGGCAATGTACAGTTTAGGAAACCCCCCCCCCCCCCCCCTTTTATTTTATTTTTCTTTAATCCATACTTGGTCTTGCTCTCTAAATGCTACTACATGTTGTGATTTGATGATAGAAGTCATATTGCAGTAGTTTGCACAACCAGTACAACTTGTTTTTTGCTTAGTTTTTTTAATTCAAATGGACTCAAAGCTGCATTTGAAAATGTGTTTCAAGTGCGTTATTTGCATAAATGTACATATCTTTATGATGGGGCATATTTGTTTTTGCCATTATTGTGGCCATAATATGGCTAGCAGCAGTGGAGTAGTCGATGACAGAAATGTCTCTTTATTAAAAGCAAGGGAATGGGAAAAATTAAGAAATATATAAATAATATTAAAACCAAGTATTAATATATACTGTATATCACCGTAGGGGCCAAATTATACACCTCGTGTGGGTGGTTGTTCAAATGGGTTTCTTGAAGATAATCAACTTCATATAAATAAATAACAAGATAATACATAAACTGTACCAGTCTCCATTTTGTTGGAACAGCTGGTGAATGGTGAGGCTGTAAAGTCAAGCCATGCCTCTGAACAGATATTCTAGTCATCACAAACGAACCGTCTCTGTTCAGACTGACTACATGCTGGCTGTGCTGGACTGCCTTAATGCTGGCTTTGTGGAATAGGGAGCTGGGCTTGTTTAAGACGCGCGTCAGGACTAGTCGTTTCCTTCCTACACAAGCTGTTGTAATAAGTCTTTAATTTCTGTGAACTTGCAAGATTGTCATCAACAAACTCCCTCCCCAAAGATGCCCTGCCCTGCTGAAAAATGAGTCATAAGATTAGTAATAACACACTTCTTTAAAAAACATTGACTCAATGTTTTATGTGACGAAGAGAAAACGTGTTTAAAGTAAAACATAAAAAGTGTTCTGCTTCACATCGTGTATTTGTATATATATCAAGTTGGGATCAATTGCATTTCCAATTCAGGAATTTAACTGAAATTCAATCAATTCATTGAAAAATCTGCATACAACATGCATATACAATTTTATGTTTTACCCGAATTGGCAATGACTTTCATGAAGTCCACTCACTTTAACCAAGCATGACTGTATGAGCAGTGGTATTAGGGAAATACAGTTTGTTGTTGCCAGTGTCGTGATGTCATATTGAATTCTACCCAATCAGAAAGGCTTCAGGTAGTTGGCTTGGAAAAGGCGAGTGAGCAAAACAAGGAAATGCCTTTCACACACAGGTGTCTTAGCTGATTGATTTAGAATTCCCATCATGGCTAAAAGCACAAGTAATATTGTTGCATTGCTCCAGATTATACAGTTATATCAATAATTTGCCTCATATGATGAAGCTAAAACTAGTTTAATATTACTTTGTTTGAGAAAACCAAGTTCCATGTCGTTTTTCTTTTCAGTGTGTTTGGTGCTTTACTAAAGACACTTGGTCACGTAAACATGCAAGTATGCTTTAGTGTTGTATGTAGTAATGGTCAGCTGTAGTGGCAGCTTTCTATGTGTCATTTTTGTCTATGCCCTACTGTTTGATCTCACAATGAACTGGCCTGGGCCATCAGGGATTTTATCACATACAGTGATAATACGCATAAATCCCTGTTGAATAAGGTAAAAATCACTAAAAACCCCACATTCCTCAGACTAGCTCTTCCCTTTACTCACCTCTGCAGGCGGAGTTCAATCTGGTTGCTTAGAGCAGAGGGGCGTCCTCTCGTTCCGTTGTTCACTGAAAGCCTCACAGAAACTCACCAATGGGCTGCCTCAGTCTTGTAACCGACAGATGTAGCGTGTGTGGGATTTGCTATGCAGTCTGCCTCACCCCTCTACTGCAAATGAGCAACTGCCACCGCCTGAGTGCTGCGAGAGCCCCGAGCATTACTTATTCATGTTCCTCCTTCAATCAGACTGCTCTTAGGAGGGTTTCAATCCCACAAAGGAGGGATCGAGTGAAAATACTGACTGTAAAGTGACACGGCCTCCTCTCGTGCTCACGCTGTCCCTGACATCCCTAAATTAATGATGTGTGTGTAGGGTGGAGGGGGTATAGCTCTTTAAGATCAGTTGGTGCTGGAGTACATATCGCTCCAGATTTTCCAAAACCGATTATGTCAGCATTCCATTTTCCAAATAAAGCGCAGTTCCCGTTCCTGTGGTTGTGTACACACAGTGACGGGTGGATGTTAATCTGAGCAGACTGTTATTTTAACAATGTTCATTTACCATATACATTTTGGTGCATATTTAGTGAGGAGATGGTAACCGGGCCAGTACAGTGTGTCACCACCTTTTGCCTTGTCATTTCAGATTTGTGTCTTCCGAGACAGCGACAACAGTCTTTTGGAATATTGTGCTGAAATTGCTGGTTCTGTATGTCAAAGTGCATTTGTGCTGCTAGTGTGCTTGGTTTGATTACTGTTGAAAGTTGGCATTTGACGGGAAGAGACAGAAATTCTGTCTTGTACATAATTTAAAAATTATGGGGCAAAATGTGCTTTTAATTTGTACTCGTCCAGTTTTTTTGGTTATTTTGGTTTTTATAGAATTGGTTTATTTTTATATTGTTTGTGTTTCCCAGGGATCTTAAATAAAAAGTCGTTGTGCCCATGAGAGGTTTGTGGAGTCACTGCGGAGCTTTTCTCTGGGTGACGGACAGTGTGCATTTATCTGCACTTATTTCACCGGTCAGTCAAATAAACTTAAAAGTTAAAACATAAATATACACAAGATTTTGACATTTGGAAAACATAACTGATTGATCAGGCTCAATATCGAACCTCCTTGAGCATAATTTCATATTTTATATGAGATACCTGGATGTAATTTCATATTAGTGGCTAACTCAGTAACCACTCTGGGGGTGAAAAAGGCAAATAAAAAGTGGATTTTCAGTCACAGTTTGTATTTTCATTTTTTCTTCATCTCGTGTCTATATCATTTATAAATCTTCATGGTGAACACAGAAACATGATGGGAAAGAGTAATACCAGTGCAAAATAGTGGATAAATAACAGTGAGAAAAGTACTCAACCTGAGGTGGTTCCGTTAATATCCTATTGTGTAAATGGACAGTAGGTAAAAGTGTACGCTGTGTAAAGCCCTCTTTTCTGTAAAACACAGAAATACACCACACATATATTCACATTGGACACTGATGTGGAAAACCACAGACACAAAACATTACCTATGAACAGGTGTTTATTTGATTCATTTTTTCACCAATCTTTATTCACTATTTTCCTTGTCTGCCAATTAGGACTTTTCACGTGTCGTTTTCACAGGCCTGTCTTGGCACGACAGCGCCCTCTGTTCAGGAGAGAAGTGTGTGCTCTCTTCAATTCTGTCTCTGCTCTGCTGCAGCCCACCAGTCAGCTGCCCTGTCAGTCACTCACTTCAGGGCAGACAGACTGCAGTCATACGGGTGACCAAAGAAAAAGAAATCGCTGAGATCGTACTGAGTGCGTACTGCAATCTGAAAAGCTCCTTCCTTGGGCAATGCTACATCCAATTGCAAGCTGTCTTGAGTCCTGTTGATCGTAAACCACAGTCTGAACTACTGTAGCCTAAACAGGCTATCTCTACAGTGGTATAGCATGCTCTGACAACTTGTTTGTAAATGGGGCTAAATAAGAACAAGGATTTGTTGAGTGATTATATGATTATTGCCACACTTAGTGCTATCACAGCTAGGATTTAGTACCAGACCACTACACTGAAACCCTGTGTTTTAGCAGGTTGAACCACCTTTATATCTCTTGCATGCAGATATTCGGTAGAAGAGCTTTTTGGATGCTCTGCGCTTGTCTAACATCCCAGAAGAGCTCTTTCCTACAGACTTAATTACAGGAAAAAAGCAGCACGTCACATTCTCTCCTGTCCTGTACTTTCCTGTCCTGTAACAACATTCCAAAGGTGGTCTCTTTCTGGGAATATTCATGACCTGGCAGGCCTGGACCACACCTGGGTTGAGAAAAACAATGATTTACGTTGCCGTAGTTATTACACTCAGAAGGAAAAATGCATGTTCTCTCTACTAATTAACATTTACAAGCACCAACCTTCACCAGATCTCTTCAGGTCACAGAATGCAGGTAGGCCTACATACCGTTCAATATGCTAGAAATCACCGTCCATCATTGGTGACCAGTGTTGGGGAGTAGTGAACTACACGTAATTAAACTAGTAGTTTAACTACATTTTGCAGTAGCTTGCTGGTAGTTCAACTACATTAATATTTGCATTGCGATTCAAGTAGTTAAATTACTTTTTTTGCCATTTTTTGTGTAGTTAACTACTGAAACTACAAACACATTTGGGCCATAGAGGGAAAGGAATGATTTTTAATTTTTATTTTACCATTGCTTCATTACTGTAATTGAACCCCCTTTGATCAGCCCCGCCCCCTTCATCCTGACCGCTGTGAAGGCATGCCCAGGGTACAAGTAGAAGACTGTTTTAGTTTTAAAAATTTTAGACCAGTGCTCAAGTCGGTCAAACGGTCTAAAAAGGTGCAAGTTAAATACTGTTTTAGTTGTAGTCAGATAATAATACAAAAACAGATTTGTTTACAACAAAAATATAACATTCCTTACAATTTTGTCCTTGTGAAAAGCCCAGATGGGATTGTTTTGTATTGGACAGGTTTAGGTCTCAGGGGTATTCCAGGAAGCTGGATTGTCAGCTCACCTGTGAAAAATATTTGGCTATAGTTTTTAATGTTTTGAATCTGAATTTGTAAAACTAAACTTGAATATATTAGGTGTCAATTAGTCATAAGTATTGATTATTGATATTTATTAACAAATGCTCAGAGAAGTTGTTGCATGCTATTTTAGTTACCTGGCTAACTGAGTAATCCTGCTTGGTGCAATACCCCCACCTGGACTCTAGTTTCTGGAAGGTAGGTGTCTGACTGATGGACATTGTATACAAAACCAAAGCTGACATTCCTTGCCCTTTCCCATGAATAGTGGGGTATTTTATTTTTTTGGTTTATGTATGACCTGTGAACAAGTGGGCACTTTTTGCAATAAACTCAATTGAGTGGCATTTTTTGCTGGCGTGACTTTTTTGTATTATATTTTTTTCATAAAAAAGTTCTGAACATTCTAATAGAATAGAACAATTTCAGCTCAGCCATATTAGTTAATATCAGTTATCAGAATCGGTATCGTATTAGTCAATACAATTCCATGCTTATATTAATCTGCTATCTTAAATTCTGATCTGTTCAACTCAATTTGATTAGTCCAGTTAAATGCAACGCTCTGCTCATATTAGTCATTTCAGTTAAATGAAAACAGTTCCCTACTTCTATGAGTGCAGTTTCATTCACTCCAACTTAATTCCTTGCTCATATTAGTCAGTTAAATTTAATTATCAAACTTTCAATCATGGTTCATATCAGCTAAAATTAATGCAATGTCCTTGTCCTGGTATAGGTTCTATTCATATTGTTTTTATTCATACTTCTATTATATTTGTTGTATATTTTGTTTGTTCAACTTTTTTTTAAATGTACAGTTAGTGTGTAGTTAATTAGTTTAATGGTAATAGTTTAATGTAAAGTGTATTTATTCATTTGTTGTAATTATTCAATATCGATTACATTTTATTAGTTTCTGATTATTATATTTATTCCCACGGTTACATTTATATTTGTTCTATGCTTAGTTTGTTTATAATAAACACATTTTTAAAATATATGTTTAGCCTAGCTTACATGATTATTGAAATTATTGATAGAATACTGTCATGTTTTTTTTCATCTGGAGACTTTTAAATGACACTGAAAAATTCTGTTCTGCTAGATTTTAATTAATCCAGTTCCATCAGCTTTCTGTTCATATTCTTCAGTTCAACATGCTCAGACATGCCATTGCTAACAATGTCTACTGTCTGTTGTCTCATTTTAAATTAATATTACCGAAACATAGTGCTCTCTAGGTATGCTTTGCTTTTGCAAGCCAATTTTAAGTTTGTCTTCAAACTTAATTTTCTTGTTATAAATTGCACGCTTACGTTGTATCAGTTTTGCTAGATCAGCAAACATTACAGTAAACTTACTGCGATGTGAGCAAGTTAGAATGGCTGTGTCGCCGTTATGTTTTACAGTTTATATTAGCTAGCATTAAAGAAATTACGTTTATATGACAATGTTAAGCTTTTTCGCGAGTTATAACCAACGTTAGCGCTATCTAGAAAGCGTCTCTGCCACACTATAGACCCTATACCTATATCATGTAGCTAATTTTGCTAGCTAGACTAGCTAGCTACATGTGACAATGTTACTTCTGATGTTTGCTACGCAGATAGCTCACTTCTAATCATACACAGTAGTCCGCCTGTAGCGTAACAAGCTAGCAAGCCTGATAATGTAACAAATTAACTACAAAATTTTAAACCATAATTGAGTTAGGCTACTCTATAACTCACTGTAAGTTAAACGAGTAGACAGGGCTCACTAGCTACCAAACGACCTAGCTTAGCCTACCTACAAGTTAGCTCACCTTAGTTACTGACAGTACGCTTGGGGTGATATATGGAATTATACATACATACATACATACATACATGTGTTATATATACCGCAGACAGACTATTTGCTAGTTGTCAGGATGGCCGAGTGGTCTAAGGCGCCAGACTCAAGGTTAATAACCTTCCACACAATGGAGTATTCTGGTCTCCGAATGGAGGCGTGGGTTCGAATCCCACTTCTGACAAGATTTTTATTATTTCACGTTGGGAAATTATATGAACATTGCAAGCATTAACTCAGTTTGGGACCTGAAAGCCCGTTGTTGAAATAGCATAAATCACACGTGTTCTGTGTAATCTGATAGTAGGCAGAAAACTGAAAAATGATCCTCCAGCTGTTGAGAGAATATGCAAATTTTACATTTTAAATTGCGTCATCTCAATCATAATAATCCTTATGTGATATCAAGGCCCAATACTTGACAATAACTGATTTACATTATGGTCAAAGGCAGTCCAAGTAGCCTACATCCTTTAACAAAAACTGGATTGCAGTTTGCAAACTTGAAAGCAATTTTTGATAAGAGAAATAGCCACTGAACAGAAATGCACATCAGTTTGGAACACAGACTATGCCACTTTGCGGCTCGTCTATTGTTACGATAATTGCATTCAGCTTTTTTGAAAAATCGTGTGCTCCATTCATTGATGCGGTTTTTCTAGAGTCAAACTGCAGATAATTTTCTGTGCAGTTCAGATCACAACCAGCAGATGGCGCAAATTGCTAACATTTGAGCTCCTTGTCGCGTTGGCCAGAGTTCAAAATTGTACAGTAAATAACGCAGCCGCAGTGGTGGGCAAGACGCTGGAGGAGAAGAAATTCGCACACTGTAGAAGTCTCCCTCGTAGTTGTGAGTGGATACAAAATCACAGTGCAAGTGATTTACCTTTACCAGGGGCGAGAATGGCGACGCTGGGACTGGACTCCCGACCCCATTCCCAACTCTCCTCCGGATCTGTTCAAAGTAACATCAGCAGTTTGGGGTCCCAGAATACTGTGCCCCTGAATCGTGCTCTTGAACGGGCTCTGGAAGAGGCGACGAACTCTGGGTTTTTAAACCTCAGCGCCAGAAAATTAAAAGAATTTCCAAGAACTGCATTGACCCACGATTTGACGGACACAGTAGAAGCAGGTAAAGATTTGCTGTAATTTGGTGATTTACTGTAGCCTACCTGTCATCTCACTCATTCGCGTGCATTCCATTAGGCTGCCTGCGTTATAGGCTATTTTGGATTTTCTGTTTAAATTTGAACGCGTTTGCTGTTACGGTACGAATAGCCTATATCAGTTTGCCGTCTGTGATAATTCGTTTAAGCCACATCTTAAACTTGAACAGTCACTGCATTATGTCTGTAACTCGTATTGTGACTTCGAGGTAGGCTAGCCTACGACTGTGCTGAAACGTGCACAGCTGGCTGAACTTGCTTCTCACGTTGGTGGAAAGTCAGCTTTTGGCAAGAGCCGCCAGACGTTTAGGTTTCTCTTTAATTTAGCAAAATTTTGGGCAAGAACCAAATACACTCTCAGAAATGCAATGCGGACTTGGCTTAAGCATGACGGATATGCTATGTCTTTGTAACTGAGCTAAATCCACTTTTTAATTCTAAATGTATTTACTAGCCTATTGGGTAATGTCAACAGGATGTCCAGGAAATCCCCCACTTATTCCCACAACGACGGTCAGGCAATTTTCTGTTTCACATCTAACGTTAAATAACAAAAGAATAGACGCGTGTTGTGACCGCCAGACATGCTGCGCAATTAGCCTACTTTTTAATAATAAAAATGAAATAAAATAAATCACTCTTGTGTTCTAATTTTAGCCTATGCATTGTGCGACTGCGTGCAAGTGTAGGCTATCAGCCTTAACCGAAAGTTATTTTTTTTGCCAGGTGGGGAACTGTCGTTGGCTCTTTATCGATGCTTGCAGAACATGTATTTTTCTGTCTAATTCCGTAGGCTACATTTTGTAATTCAGCCTAATCATTTTTAAAAGGTAGGCCTGTGTCCAAAGTGAGTGAATAATTAGCCGTCACACAGACTCACGCCGTTAGCTCTGGATGGTGTGGTTATTTTAATCATTGTAAAATGTAGCATTCATCACTAAACCTCACATTGGAGAGTTGACCACACTCACGTAGGTTAGACGTTTAGCCTACATGGTGGTAATAGAGAAAGGTAGTACCTAGACAATAGTTTCGTGAGTCTAGTGGTGGTTTCCACTTTGGCCGTTGTTTAATTGTTTTAATTCCCAGCAAACAGTGAACGTCCCCTTTTAGTCCCCTCGGAGTTATGATGTGACGTTCCCTGGGGATGGCCTACAAACATTACTAGGACGTTTTTTAAAGTCCTAGGAAGGTCACTGTTTGGTTACAATATGACATTTAATTTGAAATTTTCAGGGACATTCAAGCAACGTCGCTATCCGGTTATGATATGACGTTGTGCTCATAACATTCATGGGACATTCAGGGACGTTCCTGCAACGTCTGTTACTGGTTACAATATAACGTCATGTAATGAATGACTGGGGACATTCTCTGTGACGTCCACGTAACGTTTAGAAAACCCTACATATAGACGTCAACCCTACAAATGACATTTCGAGACCTTCAGGTGACGTCCCGGGGACCTAGCTGGGTTGCTTGTTAGCTGGGTTCAAGTTTTCGTTGATAGTTATGTCGGAAGAAAGCGTGCAACCTGGCCCGCGGCTATGCGTTGCCCTACGGCAGTGGCGCCGCCAAGGGGTGGCCAGGGGGGCCCCCCCTCGCGGCTCGCGAGTCGCGAGTCGCATATGCATAATATGCTTCCGAGTCTGCATAATATGCTTCTATCTATATTTTACATTAGGTACTATTCATTTAAATCAATAATGTATATTTTTTGTATATAATGTATATTTTTTATATACTACAACAACATAATAGAATTTCTGAAATTCAGTTATGGCTTTTGGTTTTGGTGTGCCACCCCAAGATTTTCAGTGCCCCCCCCGGCCCCCCTTATGAAAAATTTCTGGGGGCGCCACTGACGGCAGGAGAAAGCAACTCCCCTGAGCAGGAAAAAAAACGGAAACAACGGCTTGTTGATTTAATGCAGAAGCTGTTTAATGTTGTTGTTTTAGGTTGACGTTTGTGATGATAATATGCGACAGGCTTTTAGGAGCATCGATATAACCAATTGCCATTGTATAATGTCATTGTTTTTTTAAATCATGGCTGTATTGCACTTTAATTAACTTAATTCACTTGATTGATGTAATTATTTTGTTGGATGTCTTTGTTTGATATGTTTGTTTGTGTGTTGTCGTTCTGCCCAACTGTCTGTCTTTTTTTGTTGTTGCTGGGGCTACAACTGAAGTTCCCTGAAAATAAAAGCTATTCTATTCTATTCTATACCGAAGTTTGCTGACTAGCCTATTTAGTCAAAATTACTTTCATTTATTTTCTAAACATAGCCTACATCAACCAGATTTTGGGAGTATCAAAATGTTGCGCCCCAGCCTTTGCTTGAGAAGCGAAGCATTTGGAGGAAGTCAGTGGTATCTTTTTAAACAATGTAGGTGTGTGTAATACACCAGTATTCGATGTTGAACACACCCTAATTCGTTTTAGAGTATGACTGAAATTATTGTTTTTTTGTGAAGGTGGTTTGCTACCTGTGCATTTACAAATAACAGGTGTATCAAGCTTGCTCAAACCTGTTTTGGTTAGATGGGGCGTACTTGAGCTCTGTGTAAAATATATTGGGACGTGCATGGGATATACAATGATATCCTCTTGTGTGATTTTTCTGCAGCAAGTATGAGGGCATTCTAACAGAATACATGTATAAACTATAGCAGAGCCAGCCCTATGAATGTTGTGGCCCCAATGTGCTCCAACCTGAATCATGCAATTGAATTGTGTGGCCCAGTGAGGGTTGTGGCCCTAAACAACTGTATATTGCATATGCTGTCCCATTTGGACTCATACAAACACTATTTTAGTTTAACACTGTTAGAGTTGATTTTACACTGGTAATTTTGCTGTGCAGCTTCAGATGTAAAATGGAGGTTTTGACAGTTGCTTGCAGTGGAGACATCTAGTCCAAGCAACACTGCTGACGATGCTAATTTTCAGTGGGTTCAGAAAGGGACTGGCTTTGTGATTGGTCAATGATTGGTCTTGGTATTATTTTGCACCAATCATTGGTTGTGTTATTTGTTTTGTATATGTACTAAAAAATCAGGCCCTAAATGTTGATGACTGCCGAACCCCCCCCCCCCAGTCCAGCTGGGTTTGGTCTCTGGGCTGGTTGCACAGGTGACAATATCAGATGTTGTCTTGGCACACAGCTAATGCAGGCTCAGAGGTGAGAATTACGTTTGCGTGTGTGGTATGCTTTGACAGAGCATGGGTGTGCGTTATTTTCGGACTTTGGAGCACACCTCTCTCCCCTGAGAGGATCCTGGCAGCGACATAGCGCTCTCGCGCGTGCGCTGTCCTCGGCTACGTCCTGGGAGAGAGGCTACACATGCCGCTCAGCTGAGTTAACAGACCACTGATTCATTTGTGTTTGTGTGTGTATTGTGTATGTGGGTTTGTGTTTATGTGGGTACTTGGCTACTTGCACACGTAAGTGTTTGCGTGTATCGTTTCCGCCTTTGTGTTTTTGTGTGTGTGTGTGTCAGGCTGTCAAAATTAAAATATTCCTTAAATACATCTCATAAATAAAAATAAATACTTTTCTAACTGTAAAATTACCATTTGAATGTCATTTTTTAGCGTATGTGCACTATGAAAAGCTAACATGTTCTGTGTTTCAAAACTTTCATCTCCTGTTCCTGAATGACCCCCTTTTCCACTGGTGCATAGCCAATCAGATTTTCGATGAAAAAAAATTACCATCGCTGATTAATATTCTGCAGCAAGAGATAATGATGTATGGAAAGCAAGCGCCACTACCGATTACCCAGAATCCCCTCCTGGGTGGAAAACCGTACAGCTAGCGCAGGAATACTCTAAACATACCAGGCCCTTCTGTTCAAGTGCGGCGTGTTTTTCCTCATCAGGAAACATTGTAAATAAATGTGCAACACTCGATTCTAAGCAAGTGGTTCTCTAAAACAATCGTGCTAAAACAAGGTTGCTAAACGGATGGCTTTTTCATCACAATGTTGCCTATTTTGTTCTCCAGGTTGGTCTTACAGAATGATAATGTTATGGTCAATATGAAAGAAGACTTAATTATAAGGCTGTAATACATGATCTAGACTCTCGATTGAATATATGACAATGCAAAAATTGCTAATGTTGGAGGAGATGGTTGAATATAATCAAATATGTTATTTTTTGTAATGCAATATTTTTCCATTGACAGTCCTAGTGTGTGTGCGTGTGCATATTGGGGGATGAGACATGATTGCTCAGTATGAAGACCATAATGCACTGGGGCCACAGTACACACAAGAAAAAAAAGGAAGTTTCCCTGCAATCTGCAGTGAGGTTACTGTAATAGGACAACAGGAAGTTGCTGCAAGCCACTATAAATCACTGCAGTCTGAACACTAAGAGCTACTGTAAATCACTGCAGTCTGAACACTAAGAGCCACTGTAAACCACTGCAGTCTGAACAATAAGACCCTCTGTAAATCACTGCAGTCTGAACACAAAGAGCCACTGTAAATCACTGCAGTCTGAACACTAAGAGCCACTGTAAATCACTGCAGTCTGAACACTAAGAGCCTCTGTAAATCACTGCAGTCTGAACACTAAGAGCTACTGTAAACCACTGCAGTCTGAACACTAAGAGCCTCTGTAAATCACTGCAGTCTGAACACTAAGAGCCTCTGTAAATCACTGCAGTCTGAACACTAAGAGCCACTGTAAACCACTGCAATTGTACTCAATGGTGTACTCTTGGGCAATATGTGTGTGTGTGTGTTTATGTTTATGTGTGTGTGTGTGTGTTTATGTGTGTGTCTGTGTGTGTGTGTGTGTGTGTGTGTGTGTGTGTGTGTGTGTGTGTGTGTGTGTGTCAGTACTCAGCCGGACGCAGCTGGGTTTCCTCCTTGTTTCTCTGAAGGTATTTTAACAGCAGAAAGGGGGCACTTTTGCACTCAAGGCCACCCTTAGGAATCTGACCCCCACCCAGCAGGACAGAGTGTATGACAGCAACATGGCTGGGTGTGTATGTGTGTGCACCTACGCCTGCATGTGTGTGTGAGACTGGACCCACTAACACAGGCAGCACATGTTCCTACCCCAGGACGCAGGAATACCAGCACTGTCCATGAGGAATCCTCACACTCACACTGCTTCCTGTCACCTTGAGCTAACATCCTGCTTCACATGCTCTGGGGTTACTGGTGGGATGAGGGGTACATTTCCACAAAAAACCAGTTCTCTGCTCTCCACCTTTCTACTCATCCTACCCCACCCCACCTCACATGTATGCAGGTATGCATACACAAACACTCATGCATACATACAACAGATGCACACATGCATGATATGCGTTCACACATGGAAAAGCATACACTTTCACGCACGCATGTGGTCATACATGTGTGCACACACACGCCAGCATACACATGCGTGTGCATGCAGCCACGCCTGGACGCAGCCACTGGCCCTGGTCTCCTCCAGCATGAGAGAGAGGTGATGTGAGGGAACCATAGAAACCCACCCGACTGACAGCTGAGTGATAAACCATACCACCCACCTCACACAGGCAAATTTAAGCGTGTTTTACTTGAGTTGGCGTGCTCCAGTAAAGGCCAGCTGAGTACATGCGAGGTGTTCAAGCCGAAAGCTACGTAAATCAGCATGACCTGGGGTCGTCCGCAGAACCAGGCACACGCTGCAGTAAAACGGCACGGTACAAAGTCCTTTCCGCCCCTGCACTCTGCTGGAGTGCTAATAACTCAGTAACGTTGGTCCTGGCCTCGCACTGTCCGTGGCTATTGTTGCGCCGCGGTTACCCTGGCAATCAGGTAAACATTCTATGGCACCATACAACTAGGGACCGCGATTGGAGGGTAGTGACCTCATCCATTGTTAATGGGTCCTTAGAAGGAGGTGTTGCTTGTGAGAACCAGCTAAGGCAAGGAAGAATGAGATGTGACGTAATGATGCCAGTGTCAGTCAGGATCAGCTGTAGTACTATGGGGCCCAAGAGCCCAGGGGAACAGGGGGTTTGAGAGGCGGGAGTAAAACAGTGGATGGCAGTGATCCATTCATAAGCATCTCAGAGTTGGAGTGCTGATCTCGGATCAGGTTTCCCCTGACCTTATCAATCATGAGGTAACAAGCAAAACTGATCCCAGGTCAGGGCCTATATTCATAAAGTGTCTCGGTGGGGGAGTGCTCATCGAGGATCAGGTTTTAGCCTGGCCATATCCTAACCTTAAGACAAAATGATTTTACATCAACACTCTTAATCTGAGACGTTTTCTTAGTGACCCAGTATATTCACTGCATGGCTGCATGTTTCTGTGTTGTTTGGAGGGATATTGGATCTAAACGCCTCAGGCCCTTTGAGTCTTTGTGTGCTAAAATATATATGGATCATGTGACCTCCTTTTCTCGGTTTCTCTGTCACTCTGTTACGACCCTATCACTTTGAGTAACAGTCCTTGCGTGCTACGATCTATAAACGGGATGATGTTTTCAGTCTCTTTCTACAGTAATATAGGACATTGCACTGCAAAAACCAAATCTTAACAAGCATTTTAATCTTATATTTATACTTTAGAGTCCTATTTCTGTAACTTTTTTGCTAAATAAGACAAATTATCTGCCAGTAGGTTGAGATAGTTTTACTTATTTCAAGATTTGCCTGTGGGGTAAGATAATTTCACTTGTCAAGCAAAAAGTAACTTAAAACAAGCTAATATTTTGAGAAAAAATAACTAAAAGACTAAAACACTTGTTAAGACAGACATTTTTTGTAGTGTGGTTCTGAAATGTTTTCAATGGAGAGCCAAACCAAGCTCAAATTAGGACATTAGGACAGAAATCAAGTGCTCTAGGGATTCATTCTTAATTTGTTTAGAATGCATGACGATATAGACCTCGGTTAGTAAACGATCACCTCAGTTTCAGTCTGTTTTAAGCAATCTCAGCGAGCAAACATACCCAGTGAGTTCATTAGCGGCCCATTGTCTGCACAGCTGTTTTGCAAATCGGCACCACAGCGGTACGTTAACAGACAGCGGAGGCGGAGATGAGACTCGGCTGTTAAAATGGTCCCGCCCCATTGTGGTGATTTGTAAACCGCTGCCGTTCCAACAGCTGTTGCCAACGGTGGTTCAATAGGTGCTTGCTTGCTGACAGGAGGATACAGATCAATATTCCAGGATGTGCCAGTTTTTTACCATCTTTATTTATCTCTGAATTGTTGTTTCCGATTGTATTGTGCGATCCGCCAGGAATGCTTCTGTATCCAATAAAGCAATGTTTTTAGACAGCTGTATTTTGAAAGGCGGTTAGTCACATAGGAGACTGTATTCCAGATGGAAAGGAGTGGACCAGAGCAGGTGAGGTGAACAGGAAGTGTGTCACCGTGCTGAGGAGGCAGGCTTGTGAGTAATTACTGGCAAATCCTGTGGTAGCTCTTATTTGGGAGAGCAATTCTGTCATTTGTGGATCAGACGTAGTGTAAATGGTATGAAAAGCCCAGGGAATGCCACCACAAGTGTGTTTTTGCCCCCTGCCCAATCCCATTCAACTAAATACACCCGTGAATCTGAAACATTTAGCGTCACTACAGCAGATGCACAGTGTACAGTACTGGTGGCTTTTAACTAATCCCAGCGTGAGTGTTTGTGTGTCTGTTTGCTTGTTAGCTAGATGGCCAGACTCCAGGCTATGTCTCCAGTCAATGTCTGACCATTTCTGAACATTCACACCCCAACCCTCCTGCACACACACACACACACACACACACACACACACACACACACACACACTCAGTCTTTCTGTCTCTCACAGTCTCCACAGTTTCCTGGTGTTTGTCTGCGATGCACTGACAGTGTGGTTAGATGTGTGCTGTTGTTGTGTAAACTGACCAATGTGCCCGGTGCTTTTTAATGCCCCGCCCCCCATGTAGAGTCACATGACCCTCCCTCACACCTTTACCACTCCTCTCTGCCCCCACCTTCATGAAAACATTTTTACACAATTGCACATGATAGGGTAATGGGGTAGTGAAACGACTATAGGCTTTGTATGAAATCACTTCCTGCCCCTCTATGTCCCCCCTTCTCTACCCCTCTGTTTCTCTTCCTCCTCCTCCCCCACCTCTGTCACTTTCATCCCTCTTTCTCCCCCTTTCACTTTCTCTCTCCATTCCACCCATCCCTCCTCTCTCTTTCTATCTCTGAATAAAAGGACCACAAACATTGTGTCATGACTCAGCTGTGCGGGATTAGGCAGATGGGAATAGTGGGTGCCCTGCCCCATCCCGTATGGACCCTGATCAGGGAGACAATTTAAGGGGGCGTGTGCCGTGCGTCGCATCGGATCGGAGACCACAGGCAGGCTCCAGAAGGGTGCGGCCAGGGTAGGCATGGTGGTAAACTTCCATCTCATGAAAATGATGAAAATACAACTAAAATGCAATTGTTAAATTGTCTGTGAATATTCAGTAATGTTTATAGTCGCAACACATTTGACCTTTTTTGATCATAGAAATGGCAGTGTCAGGGTAAGTCCTGTGGTTTGGCACTGTTAGGATACGCCCCGGAAGGCAGAGAAGGCCTGTGGTTTGGCACTGTTAGGATATGCCCCGGAAGGCAGAGAAGGCCTGTCCCTGTCTATCAGCTAGGACAAGCTCTGTTGGCTCATCATCACATTATTACATTACATTAGCTAGGGGGACAATGTAAGAGAATGTAAGTGTGTTATTTAAGTTACATTAGCAACAGTGTAAGACCCAGCTAAGAACATTCCCAGACCAGCGAGTGCATTATCACTACGCTAAAAAGTTAACTATGCTAACCTAGAACACAAATATAAATTGTGAATAATGTACCTTCTTAAGCCCTTGGCGATATTTGCGATGGTATTTCCTGGCAATAAAGCATCTTGAATTTGAATATTTGCATTTGAAAGGCCTGCGCTGGCCAATGTGGACAGCGCTGCCTGTGTGTGGAGCTCAAAGCCAAACCCCCTTTGTTAGCTTGAGCCCGGATCTGAAAGCTGATACCTTCTCAGAATGGCTATTTTCTGCATCCTTTCATTATAATCATCTCATCAGGGTCCTTCAGCACCACTGTGTTTATTTTTGGGAGCGCAGACTGGCCATTCCGATAAGGAGCGCAGTCATTACTGTGCTGGATGTTTTAATTCTCAGCGTGTGGACTGATTTCAGGCATCCTGCCTGTGTTCCAGGGGATTTCAGCCTGCTTCTGCCGTGTGTCCCCTGATTCTGTGTGTGACTGTGTGTGTTTCTAGGTGTGTGTGTTTGTGGGTGTGTGTGTTTGTGGGTGTGTGTGTGTGTGTGTGTGTGTGTGTGTGTGTGTGTGTTTCTGGGTGTGTGAGTTTCTGGGTGTGTGAGTTTGTGGGTGTGTGTGTGTGTGTGTGTGTTTCTGGGTGTGTGAGTTTCTGGGTGAGTGAGTTTGTGGGTGTGTGTGTGTGTGTGTGTGTGTGTTTCTAGGTGTGTGTGTTTCTGGGTGTGTGAGTTTCTGGGTGAGTGAGTTTCTGGGTGTGTGAGTTTCTGGGTGTGTGTGTGTGTGTGTGTGTGTGTGAGTTTATGGGGGTGTGTGTCTTTCTAGGTGTATGAGTTTATGGGTGTGTGTGTGTGTTATTCTGGGTGTGTGAGTTTATGGGTGTGTGTGTGTTTCTGGGTGTGTGAATTCTAGGTGTATGAGTTTATGGGTGTGTGTGTGTGTTATTCTGGGTGTGTGAGTTTATGGGTGTGTGTGTGTTTCTGGGTGTGTGAATTCTGAGTGTGTGAGTTTATGGGTGTGTGTGTGTTTCTGGGTGTGTGTTTCTAGGTGCGTGTTTTTAGGTGTGTGAATTCTGGGTGTGTGAGTTTATGGGTGTGTGTGTGTGTTTCTGGGTGTGTGTTTCTAGGTGCGTGAATTCTGGGTGTGTGAGTTTATGGGTGTGTGTGTGTGTTTCCGGGTGTGTGTTTTTAGGTGTGTGAATTCTGGGTGTGCGTGTGTGTGGGTGTGTGTGTGTGTTTCCGGGTGTGTGTTTTTAGGTGTGTGAATTCTGGGTGTGCGTGTGTGTGTGGGTTTTCTGGTGTTCAGATTTCCCTCAGGAAAACCCACTCAGTCCAGTGCTGTGTGAAAATGCAACTGCAGAAATGCACCGTAACAAATTCAGTTTTTTTGGTACTCATTGAATGAACAGGTATGCTAGCAGAGATAAGGTAGCAGAAGAGGGCAGAAGGGAAAGATGGAAGGAGGAGAGGACCGGAGAGGAAGAACAGTGAGTGAGGAGAGAGCAAGATAAGACAAAATGAGAGAAGGCAGAGGTGAAAGGAAAAGGCGTTCAGAGGAGGTTGGGCAGGCTGCTGTACCGTGTGTGCAGGTGACATGCAGGAGAATCAGTGAGCTTTCCCAGACTGATGGAAACAAAGTCCCCACTGCAGGCACAGAGAGGTAGACATAAAAAATATTGGTTAACAAAAGAGCAAAGAATATGTGGTCACTGTACGGCAGGTAAGGTTGAGACAGAGATGCACTTCCTCCTAAATTGTGAACAATTCCAAAATATAAGAGAAAAATACGAGAAGAAATTTGAAAACCAAATGTCAAACTTTATACTCCTAGATGAGAAAGAGAAATGGCCGCTCATTCTCGGAGAGGGAAGAAGGACACACCTTACATTGCATTATTAGCGTTGTTGTTCTTACTATTCTACTTTGTTTCTTTATTATAATATCTACTTACCTGTTCCATTTAAATTTATTTAACCCTGCTTTGGCAACATTTTCACTGCTACCTGCTTTGGCAACATTGCAATAAATACAGTCATGCCAGTAAAGCATTATTGAATTGAATTGAGAGAGAGAAGGGTGGGGTGGGGTGGGGAGGGAGAAAGGAGAGAGAGAATAAGAGAAAGGAGGGGAGAGGGAGAGAGGACAAAAAGAAAGGGCATACGAGAGGTGGAGAGGCAGAAGCAGGGAAATGGCAGCTGGGACAGGAAGTTACGGGTGGAAATTGGGGTCGTGTCCCAGAGAGGAAGTGACTTGTGCTGCTGCTGCACTTCCACACATTGAGGCGAGGAGGGAACACTTCCTGTCTACGTCCGAGAAAGAGCCCGCTGTGCTCAGGAGGATTCTGGGAAATCACACTGTTTCTGCGTCTGTACGTTTTGCACCAATACACACGCAGGTGTCTATTGGTATCAAAACCAATATTTCCAAATCATCGGTAACAATAAGTAGCTACAATCCTGCTGGGATTCCTCCATGGTTCTCCAGAGCACTTCACGGTGGCCCCAGGGCTCAGGAAACGGGTACCTGTGACCTGTCTGTGGGGACATGAGCTCTTCACACAGACATTGAGGAGCGAGCTCGAGCCACAGTCTGCGGGCGTCTCGGTGGCGTAACCTGCAGAGTGCTGCTCCACATGCTCATTGCGAGCCACGATGTCGGTGGTTCAAATCCAGCCACGCGACCATTGTCGCATGTCTCTCCCTCGCCGTTGCTCCCAATTCTTCCTGTCTCTCTACGCTGTGCTGTCCAATAAAGCTAAAAAAGCCAGAAAAAAAGACGAGAACTGCAGTCTGAATGCCGTGAATGCGTCCGCCTTTGTTTGGATGTACCATGTTGTCAAATTTAAGCTTGTAAACCCGAGTAATGTAAATATTTGTAATGATAGAATTAGTTTCTTGTGTTGCTTACTTGTGTAGTGGCAGAGTTTTATCAACTTTGTGCTGAATAACTAGTGTTCTATTCTATTAACATGAACATTGGCTGATTGACCATGTTGGTCATTAAAACCTAGACCAGGAGTCGACCAGAGGAGGATGGGTTCCCCCCTTGAGTCTGGTTTCTTTCTATCTACCAGCAGGGAGTTTTTCCTTGCCGCTGTTGCCTTTGGCTTTCTCTTAGGCTGGGCTTTTCTGTGAAACGTATTGTGACAATTTTTTGTGAAATGTGCTATATACATACATTTTGATTTGATTTGTTGCTGTCTACATTGTTATGACGATTGTAGTTATCCTTATTATTTGAGCTGGGTGTGGTTGTACTTCGCTTTGAATGAACGCATGAATAAATGCAGTTGTAACTGTAGGTGAATATAAAAGGAACGTTTATTTTTAAAAGTGGTCAGGCTTTAGTGCTGTCAGAGGCGGGCCCTTTACCCCTTGGTTTCCTCCCCCTCACACGCCCAGCCCTTCTGTGTCCACATTCCCGGGAGCCACAACACTCCAACTTCCTCTCAGATCCCCACAGAGAATTCTCAGAACAGAGGGAATTCTGAGAATCCACCAGGAAGCCCTCAGAGGTGTGTGTGTGTGCGTACGTGCGTGCGTGCGCATGTGTATGTGCGTATTTCTGTGTGTGTGCGTGCAGGCATTGAGACGTTAGCGCTGAGTTGTGCTGAATCTCTGACAGTCCCACGCAGCTCAGCCCAGTAATGACTGATCTCCCCCAACAGCAGAGGGAAACGCTCCCTGTTCTATGAACACATGCTTTCTTTCTGCTTCTATTTTTAGTCCTGTACTTTTGAATATTAAAATCAGTCTCTACACCAGACATAGGAATCACGTCCTGTCTCTTTCTGTTGGTCTGGAAAAAATGTGACAGTCTGTAGAAACAAATGCACTCACACACATGCACACACGCACATGCACTCACGCACATGCACACACGCACATGCACACACGCACATGCACACACGTACATGCACTCACACACATGCCCTCACGCACATGCACACACGTACATGCACTCACACACATGCACACACGCACATGCACACACACACACATGCACATGCACACACACATGCACACATGCACATGCACTCACGCACATGCACACGCGCACATGCACTCACGCACATGCACTCACACACACGCACATGCACACACGCACATGCACACACACACATGCATACATGCACACACACACATGCACGCACGTGCATGCACACACGCACATGCACTCACGCACGTGCACACACACACATGCACACACGCACATGCACATGCACACACGCACATGCACACACGTTCACACACATGCACACACATTCACACACATGCACACACGCACATACACACACAAGTACTTGCCCACATTAAGGCATACACACATGTGCACATGTATACATGTGTGCATACACAGACACACAAAACATACACAGATATCTGCACACATACAAACAAGCATACACAGATGTATGCAAATGTACAATCACGTACAGATATACGCACACACACAAACGGCATTAGCCTCTGTTGCTTTTGGAGTGCAGGGACAGAGGGAACAGCAGCACAAAGGCACACAGAGAGAACACTGAGGGAAGCACATTTACTGCAGACTAAGGTTGAGTCCTGACATCTGAAGCCTGAGCAACACCCAGCCAGCCTCCACTCCCCACTGTTTCATTCACAGGGAAAATACACACCATCCCCTGTGTGCTGTGCTCAACACATCCCTGAGCAGTTCTGATTCTTACATACACACGCACACTCTCATGTACACACATACATATACACACACACATGCACACACCACGCACACACTCACATGTACACGCACACACACACACACACACGCAAGCATGGAAACACACACTCACATGTACACAAACATGCACACAGACACACACACATTCACATGTACACGCACACACGCAAGCGCAAAAACACACACTCACATGTACACACACATGCACACAGACACACACGCACACTCACATACTCACATGCACACACATTCACATGCACGCAAGCGTGCGCACGCACACACATGCACACACTGCCTTTCTCTTTTCCGGCCTCTCTCTCCTGACCTGTCCCCTCTTTACCTGCCGTTATGTGTGCCTCTCCTTACCTGTGTGAATGATTTGTGAATCCCTATGCTTCCTTAGGGTTGTGCCTGGCCTGTGTGTGTGTGTGTGCTCTCTGCCTGTCGCGTAGTAGAACACAGCACAGCTACTGCTTAATGAAACTGCCGACAGATGGAGTGTGTTTGGGAATTAGCTCAGTTAGAATTCCCCTGAGGTCACAAAGTCATTCCTCTTTGTTTCTGTGCGGGTGATTACTCCAGAGAGTTTCACTTAACATAACACAACGTTCACACACGCGCACACATGCACACAGGCCGGCCGCTACGTCTCCAGAAAGCTCAATGACTGAAGTCCAGTGCAGGTGCAATCCCGCCTCTCAGCTGTGCTATGTGCGGTCTGCCCAGCCAGCGAGCTGCTTTAGACCCTTAGAGAGGGTTTGGCAGCCCGCCCTGCTCAGTGGGCTAGCAGCTGAAGGAGCGAGGCACAGTTACAAGCCTCTGACCATTGGAGTCTACAGACCAGTGGTTTCCAACCCTGTTCCTGGAGGGCTACTGTCCTGTAGCTTTTCATTTAAACCCTATTTTGGCACACCTGATTCTACTAATTAGCAACTCAGCCAGATCTGTAGCTGTTGAATGAGGTGCGCTTTGTTTGGGTTGGAGTGAAAACCTACGGGATGGTAGCTCTCCAGGAACAGGGTTGGAGACCACTGCTCTAGACTCACCAGACACTCAGCTCTTTCATTCCCACTGTCCGTCCTGTTTATTACCTACAGAAGGTTTCCGGTTGATAACAGGATTTCCCAGCGCTATATTACAGCACAGAACAACCGCCGCTCGTCGTCCGCAGCGCCGCCCTTGGTCACGCGCCTTTAGGGTGATTCAAAAACGTGTCAAATTTAAATGTTTCCGCTTCAACGGGGCAGGGAGACAAATTCTGCAATGTGAGGAGGACCGAGGAGCTCAGTATTTGCTGAGTCTGAAGGTTCTCTGCCAGCGGCAATCGGCTCCCAGCATGCAGCTGTGATGGGTGATCAGATCATTTACCCCTTCAGTTAATTCTCTCGAGTCAGCATCTGTGTCCAATTCCCCCCAAACACTAGCGAATGAGGTCACACCACACAGTGTTCAGGCGTTTCTATATGACATGCCTGCAGCTTTCATGTGGGTCTCCACAAAGCACAAAGAAATGCAACGCAAATGCTCCTAAAGTCAGAAATCAGCCAGAGAAACGATATCCGTTGTTTATTCTGTGGCGACGACCACCCGCTGTAAATGAGTAAATGAAACGCAGGAGATGTAGCTGTTTGTAGATGTTTGTGGAGATATTTTTCTCTCTCTGAAATCCCTCTGTGCGTTTGGGCTGTTTTTGAAAATACAATTTGTACAGTAATATCCATTCCTGTTCTCTTACAGTTTTTTACGATTGCTTTGATTCATTTTGCACAACAAAGTTTCAATGTGCAAAACTCTTAACACAGAATGCTATACTGCTCATTTTGGGTTCAAAATGTAATATAGCATGCAAAATAAAAATACCTGTGTCAAATCAGAGAACATTATATGCAAATATTTATCATAGCACCAGAACATTGGATATGTTCATCGTTGAAGTTTAATTATTGGTGCATTTCCAAATACAACGGCCATTATCAAATAATGCTGTCAAACACAAAATAATTGCTATCAAAAAAGACTATGCAAGGGTCATTTCCTCATAAGTACTTGAAATGATGTACAGCAAGCATCCCTTGTGATAGACTGCAGTGTGTATATATATATATATAGCTTGTGTTTTTATGGAAGACAAACTAAATATTAGATTACAGTAGGTGACTGTATATGAAGTTTAATCATTGAAAACAAATCATACAGTAATGCAGTAAACTCAACTGTATTTTACAGTAAAAGCAAAAACAACAGTAACAGCAAAAACAGTAAAAGCAAAAGCAGTTACAATAACAAAAAACTTTACAGTAAATTTTTTTTAAAAAGCATTTCAGTGCTTAAGCAGCATCTTGCCTCTCTGCTGCATTTGGCCACAGCATTTCATCTACGTCGCATCTGATGTCTTTATTTGCAAGGCAGCGTTGGTAAAATCTTCGGGAGTGTCTTATCCACCCCTGGCACTGCTGGGCTGTAATGTCATCGCACGCCTCATCCATGGCCTGAAGGAGTGTCGCCTGCTCATACGGACGCCGATCATACACCTTCCACCTCCAGGCCGAGAAAAACTCCTCTATGGGGTTTAGAAAGGGGGAGTAAGGTGGAAGGAATTGTGATCGGAACTCTGGATGGGCTGTAAACCAGTCTCGCACAGCCAATGCACGATGGAAGTTTACATTGTCCCAGACAATGATGAACACCATCTGAGCATTTGGCTGTACGAGACGATTGTACAGCCCCTCCAGAAAATGTTTGAGGCGCATGGAGTTGTATGCCCCCAGCAGAGGGTCACGAGCCTCAACTCCATTGCGGGAAATGACAGCACACATTGAGATGTTGGCTCCACGCTGCGGCATTTTATGTAGTGGTGAAGAGATTATCAATTGTGTTGCAATGCTACTCACCTGGGCAAGGTTGTTGGAAGTACTGAGACATGACTACAAACACATGTTGAATTGATTTAGTGATCTGCATTTGTATTAACAGTTTTGCACTTTGTATGTCAGCATAGGATATAGTGTCTTAAGGTAAGAATTCTGCAAGTCAGTTTAGCACTTTGCGTTAACGGTTTTACACTTTGTACGTCAGCATAGGATGTAGTGTCTTAGAGTACGAATTTTGAAAGTCAGTTTGGCACTTTGCATTTTGAGTTTTGTACATTGAAATTCTGCTGTGCAAAATGAGTCAAAGCAATCGTAAAAAACTGTAATACCCCGTGTTCAGATGTGGGATTTTAGCGTTTTTGCTGCCGTTGCTCGTTTCCCAGGGAAACCATTGTCTGCTTTAACTCGGCGCTGCTGGAGGCTGTCAGGCGGTACTGCTTCCTGTAAACGGCGCTGTCTCTAATTAAAGAGAGCGATGCTGCGTGGCGTGACGACTGGAGCGCTTTAACAACCCGTGGGTTGGAAATTCACTCATCCGGCTGTAGACTATCACTGCATGCACACAAGGCGTGTTACTTTTTGAGTGTGTCTTATTTATTTATTTACTTATGTATTTATTTAGTTATTCATTTACCTTGACCATATGGTGAAGTCCATATGTCATTGTGAGTAGCCCCGGATGAGGGAATAGGTGAAGTAATGTTGTCTCACCTTAAAAGAGCAGCTATGGGGTGTTTTTCTGTTTCAGAGACCGATTGTGTCCTCCAAGCCAACACAAGCTGCTCATTTTTCCTCATCGCAGGCTTTTTTTTAGCAGCTAAAATATATGTATATGTGTGTGTGAGTGTGCATGTGTGTGTGAATGTGTGTGCGAGTGCACGTGTGAGTGTGTGTGTGTGTGTGTGCATGAGTGTGTGTGTGTGTCTGTGTGTGTGTCAGTGTGTGTGTGTGTGTGTGTGTGTGTGTGTGTGTGTGTGTGTGTGTGTGTGTGTGTGAATGTGTGTGCAAGTGCACGTGTGAGTGTGTGTGTGTGCATGAGTGTGTGTGTGTGTGTCAGTGCGTGTGTGTGTGTGCGTGTGCATGAGTGTGTGTGTGTGTCAGTGTGTGTATGTGTGAATGTGTGTGCGAGTGCACTTGTGAGTCTGTGTGTGTGTGTTTTGCATGAGTGTGTGTGTGAGTGTGCATGTGTGTGAATGTGTGCGAGTGCATGTGTGAGTGTGTGTGTGTGTGTGTGCATGAGTGTGTGTGTGTCAGTGCGTGTGTGTATGTGTGAGTGTGCATGTGTGTCTGAATGTGTGTGCGAATGCATGTGTGTGTGAGTGTGCATGTGTGTGTGAATGTGTGTGCGAGTGCACGTGTGTGTGCGTGTGCATGAGTGTGTGTGTGTGTGTGTGTGTGCGTGGGTGTTTAATACCAACCCTGTCATTAGGAGTAACCATGGGGAGGCCTCTTCCTGTTGCTCCTGGACCCGCGGCACGAGCAGCAGTAGGGGGAAAATAGAGAGGAATGCGATGCCGTGTCTTGGGCCAGTGCGTTCCCACGGTTACGTAACAGAAGCGAGACACAGTGGGTTTGGAGCTCTTGGTGTGGGTGAGCGCCTGCACGCCCGCATCCTTGCTTCCAGGGTCTACCCATGTGCCCTCACACACGTCACTGCCCGCCATCATTGAAGCACATGAAATACAGAACGGAAAGTGCACAAGTGCTCAGACTTTGGATGTTGAGGGCAGGGAGGGTAGACGCAGGGACGAGGGCCACGTGTCTCGTTTAATTGCCTTCTCCCTGACTGGCTGCACACAGAGAGGAGACGGGCACACCTTGTGCTCTGCTCCCGTAAATACGCTGTAGATGATTGGCAGGGAGAGGTGAGGAGGAGTCTAGTGTAGAAATGCTTGGGTGGTAATCCAGTGTAGGGTATTTGTCGCTCTCCATCCACTTCTATAGCGCAGCTAAAACTGTCTCAAAATGACACTTCTAGCACGTATACGAACTAGAACGAAGCGGATTCTGTCAATACAAACAATAACCACTCCCTTTACGTATTTTTTTTTGTGTAATTAAAATTATTTATAAAAGTACTACTTTTTATGTTGTTAGCAAGCTGCCAGAAAAGACAAGCAAAATGTTTTGTTTACTAGCAGCCAGGAACACTTGCTTCTGTGGAAATTTGGCCCAATGAGTGGTTTCTGGCACAAGAACATACCTACTGGATCTACGTTCCAAATTAAATACGAAAAAGCAAGGAAAGGGCCATTTAATTTATTTAAAAAAATACGTAAGAGGACTGGTTATTGTTTTTATTGACAGAATCTGCTTCATTTGCGTTCGTATACGTGCTAGAAGTGTCATTTTGAGACCGTTTTAGCTGCGCTATAGAAGTGAATGGAGAGCGACTAATGAACATATTTCGACACCATTTGGACTCATCATGGCCAGGTAACTACACAACCCAAAGTTCTACAAAAGTTAAATTTTGCTTTAAGACATTTGCGAAACACATTTCTGAGGTCATTAGGGATGTTCTGTGATGTGCATCTTATTTGAAGATGTTCATGTGTTCAACAAAACAAAGTTGGATTTCACCTTCTCTGCCCTTATTTCAGACCAAATTTCATCACTTTATTTTTCTCCATCTCTCTGATATTCAAGTGCCTAAGCATATACATGTATGCCAGCCTGACTCATTGCTACTGTGTCCTCCTACCTGAATTTGTTAGGGTGCAGCGTGTCCTCCGAACCGTTTCTTGAGTCCACGAGCTGCGCAGTCGTTGTGTCAGAGGAGGACTGTACTTCCTGTGCAGCTGGTGCCGGTAGACTCACTCAACGGAGAGTTGCTCAGTGATGAGGTGGGGGAACCCTGCCACCTGAAACCCTATCTCTTTGGCGATGATGTGGCCCATGGTGCATTGCTCTGCATGGGACTGTGTGGCCAGGGAATCCTTCCACTGGGGAGTATCCCTGCACCAGTGACTAGGGCTTTAGAGCCTTATCCCACACCATGCCGTCGGGTTGAAAGAGATGGGGGCGGGCGGTGCCGTGTGTCTGGGGTCCCGAGCTTCCTCTACTGTATGCTAGCGTGCCACTGTACTACAGATTTGCATAACGTTGGCGGAGCGACGGCCGGCCCCTAATACGCTCTTACTGGCTGGGCTGTTTCCCGCTCTGGCCAATAAGCTGGTACTGGTGCGGACGGGTTCTGTACACTCTCCCGCATTGGCTGCAGAGTTTGCAGCATGAGCGCAAGTGTATACGATTGACCATTCCGTATTTGGGAGAAATTGGGCAAAAAAAAAAGCATCAATTAAGAGATATTCCTGGAATCTGACTGAAAAGAGAGAGAAAGGGGTGAAGAAGAGAGGGAGATTGAGGCAGGGCGAGATAATTATAGCGGAAACAAGGAAGAGAGGGCAAGCGAGGCCCATATATGGAATATAGCCAACCATTTATCTCTGAAGGAGAGGGGGCAGGTTGTGCCAGGGTCATCTTCAGCACGCACCAGTAAGTCTTGTTGTGTTTTTATATGGGTCCAGAACCTGCATTAGAGTGCAGTATAGCCTGTAAATGATAATGACAGCAGAGGCGTTCTGCCCTGTTCCTGCTTGTCCAGTCGGGCGGAAGATCTGATCCTCCTTGTAACCCATCTGTGTCATTCCATAATTGTTCCCTGGAACTTCTTATCTGGACCCAGGAGCTGTACAGTAAATACAGCCATTTTTGTACTTTTCTTCTGGCAGAAACTCTCGAACCATCCGTGCATCTGCAACGGATACCCAGGGTACAAACTGCACAAGAACGTTTTTCATTCGGTTGATTCTTCTTCTTCTTTTTTTTTTACATGAAATTAACTGTTTGCTCTCTGCCTTGCAACTTAGTTTTTTTTTTCTATTTTGTTTGGCTGTTTCTGAAGCGTACCAGAGGACATTTGTGTAGGTGGGAGGTAATACCTGTTAAAAAATAAGTTTTTAAGCATCACCCTAGATGTTTTTCAGTTGTGATTAATGGGAATGTTTTTTGCCTGTTGGAGTTGTATGGAGTGTGTTGTAAATAGATATTTACAACATAGATGTCCGTTGCAGACGCACGGATGGTTCGAGAGTTTCATAGACATAAATTAAGTAAAAATAAAATTCTGGTAACCTTATAGCCTACTTGAGTGGAACTTCGTTTTTGGAAGTATATTTAGTGCCTTAACTTTTTAAAGCAACATCATACTACAGTTGGGCCAAAGTTGATGTGGCATTCTCAGAGTTACCATACCATTGATGCACTTGCATGCAGGATTTAAACTTGCAACCTTCTGTGCACAGTAACCTTCTTCCTTAACCATCAGTGGTTCTGTGTGAGTAGGGTTCTTGTCTTTCCCAGAGTGAATCTTTGTGGTTTAAACCACTCTTACCATGTGACCTTCTCTTACCCCCACAGAGTTCAACTGAGTTCAGTCACTGAATGACTTCAGTATCTAACCTCAGGGTCTCCAGAAAGGGCAAATAAAAAGCATGTTTGTTTCAGTTTCTCCAAGCTGCTCTTTGTTATTAAGAAGCCCAGCATTTGGCAGGTTTCACATTATGTTTATATTAAGGACTGATTGCACCAGTGCAATATTACTTATTACAAATTGGCACATAGAAACATGTCTTTTGTGGCTGCATGTAGACAGCTCTTTTAAAAAGGACACTGCCAGTAAGTCCTCACTTTTTTCCATTCCTGCATTTTCCTGGCATCCAGTAATAAGTACAGTTCAGTCACTGTGACAACACCGACTCCAGGATTCGCTGAAGATACGGTCGAGTGGAAGCACAAATGAATATGGTTCACTTTGGTCCACAGAGCACAGTAATTGGCTACATGAGATAATGGGCCAGGCCTAAATGTTTGATAATATTTCGAAAACTGCCATACTATTTACTGACTAGTATAGTTTGTATAATTTAATAATGACTATTGTTAATGAAAAACAGCACTGAAGTGTGGGATGTTATGCTGGCAGATTATGATCATGAGAGGAGTGCTGGACCCGGCTGGTTATCTCTCACTCTTGCACTTTACTTTGTGAAACATCTGCTTTTAAACTTTTTCCAGGATCCTCACTGTGAGCTTGACACACAGTGGCTTCAGGCAATTGGAAGGGCTTAACACATTTTCGACAGCAGTGTTACTGGGATGACTTGTTTTAATGTAACGACACCTGAGACAGCATTTTACACAGCTAAACATATAGACTCTATAGCAGTGGAGTGCAGTAGACTCTATGGTAGTGGAGTGCAGTAGACTCTATGGTAGTGGAGTGCAGTAGACTCTATGGTAGTGGAGTGCAGTAGACTCTATGGAAGTGGAGTGCAGTAGACTATATGGTAGTGGGGTGCAGTAGACTCTATAGCAGTGGAGTGCAGTAGACTCTATGGCAGTGGGGTGCAGTAGACTCTATGGCAGTGGGGTGCAGTAGACTCTATAGCAGTGGAGTGCAGTAGACTATGGCAGTAGAGTGCAGTAGACTCTATGGCAGTAGAGTGCAGTAGACTCTATGGTAGTGGAGTGCAGTAGACTCTATGGTAGTGGAGTGCAGTAGACTATATGGTAGTGGGGTGCAGTAGACTCTATAGCAGTGGAGTGCAGTAGACTCTATAGCAGTGGAGTGCAGTAGACTCTATGGCAGTGGAGTGCAGTAGACTCTATGGAAGTGGAGTGCAGTAGACTATGGCAGTAGAGTGCAGTAGACTCTATGGCAGTGGAGTGCAGTAGACTCTATGGTAGTGGAGTGCAGTAGACTCTATGGTAGTGGAGTGCAGTAGACTATATGGTAGTGGGGTGCAGTAGACTCTATAGCAGTGGAGTGCAGTAGACTCTATAGCAGTGGAGTGCAGTAGACTCTATGGCAGTGGAGTGCAGTAGACTATATAGCAGTGGAGTGCAGTAGACTATAGCAGTGGAGTGCAGTAGACTCTATGGCAGTAGAGTGCAGTAGACTCTATGGCAGTGGAGTGCAGTAGACTCAATGCTGGCTGCACGATGTGGCCCAACACCCCATTATGTGAGGAGTTGTGCTCGACCTGTGTTCTGTGCCTGAGCATAGGGAAGATTAGAGGCCCCGGTCTGTGAGGCCTGGGTCTGTCACTCATCACTGTAACAGAGGCCTTCTTTCACTATGGCTTTGAGTTGTCATATCCTGCCTATCAGAACCAGGCGTTTTCTCTTCAGGTACAGAGTGCACACCTGTGTTTCAAGAATCAAACTTACTAACACTCAACACTCCCTGCCTTAACAGGCATCCGTATACAGGCTGAGGGAGCTACTACTGTTGTTTTATTTAGGCTATTTTACCAGCAGAAGCACTTATCTAGAGTGACTTACATATCGGGCCATCCAAGATCCAAGGGACGATGTATAAAGTGCACGTCAGAGTGACAAGAACTAGATATTAGATTAGAACTAGAGGCTAGATATTACGCAAGACACCAGTGACAAAGCCCCCACCCGAGTGAGAGAAAAAGCGCAAAGATATTAAATGTACAAGAGTAGCTGTTTTCAGTGTGCACATAGCATTTAACAGCACCATTGCCTCGTATCGTAGCATACAGATTGCAATATGATCCTGAAAGCCACTTCAAAAAACATCGTGCTCACGTATTACAGGGTGTCTGACAGTGATCGATAGGTTCGGCGTTCGGTGAACAGCTACTCCTGTGTTTAGTGAATGAATCAGCATGGACTGCCTGAGACGGACTCGTTCAAGAGCAGTGAAATTATGGGCCCATTCAGAAGCAACAGGATGTTACGTGGATGTTTCACCACAGAAACGGGACCGAACTGAACATCTAGTTACAGAACGTTGTTGGGACGGTGACTGGAGGGCGATTCTGCGGTGCCTTTATGCTGTGACCAATTACATACTTTAACTCTGCAATACGTTACACAATCACCAACTTAGCCGTCCACCGAAAAGCATTGCAAAATGTAGCGGCTCATTCAGGGTGAACTTCCTGTTCAATAGATGGAGCATTTGAAATGCAACAGAATGTTCTGCCTGTTGAATATGCCCCTTGGCTCTTTCTGAGGATGGGGAAGTGGTGCTGGGATTGGGGTGCAGGCAGTGGGGAGCCCGTGGGTACTGAATATGCACGCTTTGTGTGGCCTTGCACAACTGGGGGAGGAGGCAGATGAGTATCACAGTATCACCCCTGTGGGGTCTGGGGGTACACCCCACTTCCCTAATCTACACAGGGATTTTCAGAGCTGAGGGAGAGCCTTATAGGTGACATAGAGCCTTATGGTATAGGTCAGGGGTAGGCAACCCTGGTCCTGGAGAGCCGCAGGGTCTGCTGGTTTTTGTTGTTACTCGCCATTTAATTGATCAATTAAAGCAGTTAACTCACCTCACCTGGTTTCTTTGGTCTAAGTAGTTGCTGTATTTAAGGTGAAAACAAAAACCAGCATACCCTGCGGCTCTCCAGGACCAGGGTTGCCTACCCCTGGTATAGGTAATACTGTAATCCGCCTGTGTTAGCCCTTGTTAGTGTTTGTGATATTGCGTTTAGTGGGCAGGGGCCTGACAGGGGTCTGTAGTACCTCAGTATGGGTAGGAGCCTGACAGGGGTCTGTACTAGTACTTTAGTATGGGAAAGTGCCTGACAGGGGTCTGTAGTACCTCAGTATGGGTAGGAGCCTGACAGGGGTCTTGTAAGGATCTGTGTTCTACTGGTCATTTGTACCTTTATTTTGTATGTATTGTTTATTCTTAGTTTTCACCTGACTTGTTTATTTTCCGGTTTTGCCTAGTTGTCCCGTGTCTACTTGTTTACACCTGATCTGTCACTCCCCGTTTACGTCTCTGTACCATTCGGGTGATCTCATTGGTGTTCGGGTTCCCTCTTGCTTCACACCTATCTCTGTGCACTTAGATTTACTAATTACCACTAACCTACTAATGATAGATAAGATCTACTAACTCAATTAACAAACTAATTTGTATATACTTACTAATCATACTAACGGCAGGGGTGTGTATAGTTACTAATCTCACTAATATATTAGAGCGCACATTTTCATGCTGTTCTGTCCTGGCTAATCATTCTCAGCTGCTTCTGATCTACTCTGCCTGTCATCTTACTCTATGCACGATTTCCTGAAACTCCAGGTCATCTGTCATTGTGTGGGTTTGGAATCCAGTCCGCGTTTTCCCTAGTTGTCTCTGTGGTTGTTTAATTGTTTCCCAGATGTATGTCATTGTCTCGTTTGGAACCCCGCCTTCTCACACACCTGATTCCCTTTGTGTCATTTGTATCTTGTGCATTTAAACCCCGTGTTACTTCCAGTCTGTGTCGGATTGTCGTTTAAACTTTTCCTGTGCCTGCTACCTGTTGTTTCTGCCAGTGATCTGCTTATACCTCTACGATACCTGTTTGCTCTACTATTCTTTTGCCTTGCCCTTATCTGTCCAGTCTGCCTGTTCGGTTTTGACCTCGTTCGTTTATCGACCATTTCTCCTGCCTGATCCTGTTGTACCTACCTACCTCTGATCACCTGGTTTGACCCCTGTACGGATTAACTACCATTCTCCTGCCTGATCCTTGTGTACCCACCTACCTCTGATCACCTGGTCTGAACCCTGTACGAATTAAAGAACTCTTTTGCCTAATCCTGTGGTCTGCGTCTGGGTCCTTACCCCTCCCGCTACGGAGATCGTAACAGTACAATCCGACCATTCTTGGACCCAGCAGACCCAAGCCACCTGCACGCCGCCCTCCTGCGGCAAGGAGCCATGAGTGGCCAACAGGCAGTCATCGAGTCCGTGACCCAAGATCTGCGGTTTCTGATGGCCTGGGAGATCGATCCCTTCGGCCCGGATCCCTATGAAAATTACCTCATGGGGATCTGGGGGCAGAACCCGGAGTTTGCCCGCCGTCATGCCGACCACCACCCATCACTCCAGACTCCTCCACCCAGCTCCCACTCCGTTAGGCTCGGAGTGGTCTCCCTCCATCCTGATAACTCTGAGCCTAGCCACAACCTGGAAGCGGCTAAATTTAAGGGTACCCGTCTTGCCCTTTGCCCGAGGGGCTATGGACCCGGGAGGAAACGATGGAGTCCTGGTTCCCGGCTCCGTCGACGGGCTCAACCGCCCGTTGACGGGGGATCCATCGCCTTTCCGTCCCAGCCCAAGCCTCCTGTTCCGTCCCGTCACAGCTCCTCTGTTCCGTCCAGTCATAGCTCTCCTGCCCCGTTCCGTCCCAGCTCTCCTGTCCCTTCCTGTGCCAGCCCTCCTATCCCTGCCCGTTCCAGCCCTCCTGTCCCGTTCAGTCCCAGCTCTCCTGTCCCGTTCAGTCCCAGCTCCCCTGTCCCGTTCAGTCCCAGCTCTCCTGCCCCGTTCAGTCCCAGCTCCCCTGCCCCGTTCAGTCCCAGCTCCCCTGCCCCGTTCAGTCCCAGCTCTCCTGTCCCGTTCAGTCCCAGCTCTCCTGTCCCGTTCAGTCCCAGCTCTCCTGTCCCGTTCAGTCCCAGCTCTCCGGTCCCGTTCAGTCCCAGCTCCCCTGTTCCTTCCCGCCCCAGCTCCCCTGTCCCGTCCCATCCCAGCTCCGCTGTTCCGTCCCGTCCCAGCTCCCCCGTTCCGTCCCGTCCCAGCTCCCCTGTCCCGTCCCGTCCCAGCTCACCTGTTCCGTCCTTTCCCTGCTCCCCTGTTCCGTTCCGTCCAAGCTCTCCTGTCCCGTCCCGTCCCAGATCTCCTGTTCCGTCCCGTCCCAGCTCCCCTGTCCCGTTCTGTCCCAGCTCCCCTGTCCCGGTCTATCCCAGAACTCCTGTCCCGTTCCGTCCCAGCCCCCCTGTTTCGTTCTGTCCCAGCCCCCCTGTTCCGTTCCGTCCTAGCTCCCCTGTTCCGGTCTATCCCAGCTCCCCTGTCCCGTTCCGTCCCAGCTCCCCTGTCCCGTTCCGTCCCAGCTCTCCTGTCCCGTTCTGTCCCAGCTCCCCTGTCCCGTGCCGTCCCAGCTCCCCTGTCCCGTCCCGTCCCAGATCTCCTGTTCCGTCCCGTCCCAACTCCCCGGTTCCGTCCCGTCCCAACTCCCCTGTTCCGTCCCGTCCCAACTCCCCTGTTCCGTCCCGTCCCAACTCCCCTATTCCGTCCCGTCCCAACTCCCCTGTTCCGTCCCGTCCCAGCTCCCCTGTTCCGTCCCGTCCCAGCTCCGCTGTTCCGTCCCTTCCCAGCTCCGCTGCTCCGTCCCGTCCCAGCTCCACGGTTCCGTCCCGTCCCAGCTCCGCTGTCCCGTCCCGTCCCAGCTCCCCTGTCCCGTCCCGGCCCAGCTCCGCTGTCCCGTCCGGTCCCAGCTCCGCTGTCCCTTCCTGTCCCAGTTCTCCTGTCCCTTCCCGTCCCAGTTCCCCTGGCCCTCCCCGGTCCATGCCTCCTGTCCCTCCCCGGTCCATGCCTACTGTCCCTCCCCGGTCCATGCCTCCTGTTCCTCCCCGGTCCATGCCTCTTGTCCCTCCCCGGTCCATGCCTCCTGTCCCTTCCCGGTCCATGCCTCCTGTCCCTCCCCGGTCCATGCCTCCTGTCCCTCCCCGGTCCATGCCTCCTGTCACTCCCCGGTCCATGCCTCCTGTCACTCCCCTGTCCATGCCTCCTGTCACTCCCCGGTCCATGCCTCCTGTCACTCCCCGGTCCATGCCTCCTGTTCCTCCCCGGTCCATGCCTCCGGTCACTCCCCGGTCCATGCCTCCTGTCACTCCCCGGTCCATGCCTATGGCCCCGTCCGGTCCCGGACCTCCGGGCCCGTTCCGTTCCACGCCAACAGTCCCGTCCTGCTCCCTGCCTCCTCTCAAGTTGCCGAGCCAGCTAGTCTCCTCTCCGGAGCGGCCCAGTCCGCTAGTCTCCTCGCCTGAGCGGCCCAGTCCGCTAGTCTCCTCGCCTGAGCGGCCCAGTCCGCTAGTCTCCTCGCCTGAGCGGCCCAGTCCGCTAGTCTCCTCGCCTGAGCGGCCCAGTCCGCTAGTCTCCTCGCCTGAGCGGCCCAGTCCGCTAGTCTCCTCGCCTGAGCGGCCCAGTCCGCTAGTCTCCTCTCCTGAGCGGCCCAGTCCGCTAGTCTCCTCGCCTGAGCGGCCCAGTCCGCTAGTCTCCTCGCCTGAGCGGCCCAGTCCGCTAGTCTCCTCGCCTGAGCGGCCCAGTCCGCTAGTCTCCTCGCCTGAGCGGCCCAGTCCGCTAGTCTCCTCGCCTGAGCGGCCCAGTCCGCTAGTCTCCTCGCCTGAGCGGCCCAGTCCGCTAGTCTCCTCGCCTGAGCGGCCCAGTCCGCTAGTCTCCTCGCCTGAGCGGCCCAGTCCGCTAGTCTCCTCGCCTGAGCGGCCCAGTCCGCTAGTCCCCTCTCCTGAGCGGCCCAGTCCGCTAGTCTCCTCGCCGGAGCGGCCCAGTCCGCTAGTCTTCTCTCCTGAGCGGCCCAGTCCGCTAGTCTCCTCTCCTGAGCGATTCAGCCGTCGCCGCCGGCCTCCTGAGCGATGCAGCCGTCGCCGCCGGCCTCCTGAGCGATGCAGCCGTCGCCGCCGGCCTCCTGAGCGATGCAGCCGTCGCCGCCGGCCTCCTGAGCGATGCAGCCGTCGCCGCCGGCCTCCTGAGCGATGCAGCCGTCGCCGCCGGCCTCCTGAGCGATGCAGCCGTCGCCGCCGGCCTCCTGAGCGATGCAGCCGTCGCCGCCGGCCTCCTGAGCGATGCAGCCGTCGCCGCCGCCGGCCTCCTGAGCGATGCAGCCGTCGCCGCCGGCCTCCTGAGCGATGCAGCCGTCGCCGCCGGCCTCCTGAGCGATGCAGCCGTCGCCGCCGGCCTCCTGAGCGATGTAGCCATCGCAGTCTGTCCGGTCTGCGCCACCGTCCTGAGTGGTCCTGTCTGCACCGTCATCCTCCTGAGCGGTCCTGTCTGCGCCGTCGTCCTCCTGAGCGGTCCTGTCTGTGCCACCGTCCTCCTGAGTGGTCCTGTCTGCACCGTCGCCCTCCTGAGCGATACTGTCTGCGCCATCGTCCGCCTGAACGGTCCTGTCTGCGCCGCCGTCCTTGTTTCCCTCCTCCGGACCCCCTCCACCCACCCTGCTCTGTATTTCGGACATTACAAACTTTGAACATTACTCCACTACCTGCTGTCCCATTATCCCTCCTCCGGTCCCCCTCCACCCACCCTGCTCAGCACTCAGACATTTCTCTCCGAGCCCTTTTCACCCTCCTGAAACTAAGTACCTGCTACTCCATTAGTCCTCCTCCGGTCCCCCACCACCCACCCTGCTTAGTGTTTGTTACTGCTGGGGACGTCTGGAAGCCGTCCCTTGGGGGGGGGTACTGTAAGGATCTGTGTTCTACTGGTCATTTGTACCTTTATTTTGTATGTATTGTTTATTCTTAGTTTTCACCTGACTTGTTTATTTTCCGGTTTTGCCTAGTTGTCCCGTGTCTACTTGTTTACACCTGATCTGTCACTCCCCGTTTACGTCTCTGTACCATTCGGGTGATCTCATTGGTGTTCGGGTTCCCTCTTGCTTCACACCTATCTCTGTGCACTTAGATTTACTAATTACCACTAACCTACTAATGATAGATAAGATCTACTAACTCAATTAACAAACTAATTTGTATATACTTACTAATCATACTAACGGCAGGGGTGTGTATAGTTACTAATCTCACTAATATATTAGAGCGCACATTTTCATGCTGTTCTGTCCTGGCTAATCATTCTCAGCTGCTTCTGATCTACTCTGCCTGTCATCTTACTCTATGCACGATTTCCTGAAACTCCAGGTCATCTGTCATTGTGTGGGTTTGGAATCCAGTCCGCGTTTTCCCTAGTTGTCTCTGTGGTTGTTTAATTGTTTCCCAGATGTATGTCATTGTCTCGTTTGGAACCCCGCCTTCTCACACACCTGATTCCCTTTGTGTCATTTGTATCTTGTGCATTTAAACCCCGTGTTACTTCCAGTCTGTGTCGGATTGTCGTTTAAACTTTTCCTGTGCCTGCTACCTGTTGTTTCTGCCAGTGATCTGCTTATACCTCTACGATACCTGTTTGCTCTACTATTCTTTTGCCTTGCCCTTATCTGTCCAGTCTGCCTGTTCGGTTTTGACCTCGTTCGTTTATCGACCATTTCTCCTGCCTGATCCTGTTGTACCTACCTACCTCTGATCACCTGGTTTGACCCCTGTACGGATTAACTACCATTCTCCTGCCTGATCCTTGTGTACCCACCTACCTCTGATCACCTGGTCTGAACCCTGTACGAATTAAAGAACTCTTTTGCCTAATCCTGTGGTCTGCGTCTGGGTCCTTACCCCTCCCGCTACGGAGATCGTAACAGGTCTGAGGCAGAGATGACTCCACATGAAAAGGGGCTGTTTGTGTTATTACTGTCATCGTGGTTTATATGCTGTGGACCTCTCCTCCAGAAATAGCGCTCTGTCTTCCCCACACTCATCTCCTGTCATTATGCATCCATTCTGCCCAGATGTGCTGGGGGGTGAGGGTAGCCACAACAGTCTGGGCTGATGGGGGAGGGACGTGTGGAATAGCTGCACACGCACGCGCACGCACACACACGCACACACACGTTTCTGTAGTGGGTCTCGATTTTCTTAACCTGATCATAACCATCCAGGGCGGCCACACCCCCTCCACTAACATGGAACACTCTCAGAACGACGCTGTGACATTAGAGCAATGTTCTCATGTTGAGCAGCCTTCATATTAGTGCAGTGTGTGCATGCTAGCCGTACAGCATCTCACTGTGGGGTCTGGTGCTGCGTGACACAGTGGATTGTGGTTTGACGCCCCTCACCCACATCAGTGGAATGTTTTATGACAGAAGGGCTGATGCTAATTTGTCAACATAGCTTTAGTTAGGTGTTCAAAGGAGTTGTGAAAGTTTTGCTTCGTGCTACCAGTTCTGGTCATTATTTGGAGCAAAAAAACAAAAACAGCTTTGTGGAAATGATGAAAGACAAACATTATTTTTGTGTTATGTTTTTTTTTCGTTTTACAATTTCCCCCACTGTAGCTATGATGTAATACAGACTTCCTTTTTGACGTTTTTACCTCAGAAGAAAATCGCAGCTGTGGTAGAACAATGGCAGGGTGCTTCGCTGTGTGAGTGTTTTGGTCTGTTCTTGGACTGATATCCAAGGTTGTTGTTTTCTGCGGTTCCACAGTCCAGGAAGTTTTGTCCTGAGCCATCAAACCTTGTTTGAATCTGCAGAGAGCCTCCTGGTTGCCTGGTTGACTATCTGAGACACCTGGTGGTCGATGTGGCTAACTGCAGGTGCTCACTGCTAATGATTGAAATCATCTTGTGTATCTCATGTGACTGTAGTAAATTAGTCAGTGACGATGCTGAATTAGATGATATGCTTACAGTGCTCCTTGGTGTTTCATATAGGCGGACATTTTGTCATTTTGTCTCTCAGAGAAAAGAGCCAAATTTTGATTGTAGCACAGAACATATATTTTCAGTTAATTAACTTCTGAAACTGGAGGGAATGGATTAATCAGCCAGTCACAGCTGTGCTGTCAATTACTCCTCAGTTGTATCTGTATGGTTTTGTGCGGATTTGTGGCCCAGCTGTTGTTATGCCTTGTGATTATAGCCTGAACTAATGTTTTGTAATCATGTATCTGTATTGAATTTGGAAAGTGCTGTGTGACAGGCTTCTTTGTGAATCAGACTCGGGAGTCTGAAAAGTAAAGACTCGGGAGGTGGAATGACCTCCTGAGTCCTCCTAAACCAGGGGGGGGGGGCAAGCAGGGCTCGCGGGCCGGGTGTTATGTTTTTTTTTTTTATGCATTATATATGGCTCCAATCTAATTAGTAGTCACACACACATCAATCATATCGTCGTAAATTACAGAACGATAAAACGCGACGATACACATATCGGCACAACAAGAACACATTAATCGCAGCTGTGTTCATGTCGCGGATAAGATTAAAATATCAGATCATGTAAAACGATTGGGATAAAGTAAATAATTAATTGGTGGCAGCAAAAAAAAAACCATACACACACACCGCCGCCCGCCTGTTGTGGGTCCTAAACACTCACTCTACAGGGCTATGAACACTGCCAGACTCCTGAACTAAAGAGCCTTTCTGTGTTTATCTCCTCAACTTAAAATTTACAACTGGAGATTTTAAACTTACTGCGTAAGTTTAATTCAATTTCTACTTTTCATAGTGGCAGGGTTCAACAAGAGATACATAGTCTGTCTGTCTCTCTCTCTCTCTCTCTTTTTGGGTAAGGAATGGGTCTGGAATGGGATAAGACAGGGGTGGGGGGGGGGTTTGTTTTGGTTGGTTTTCACACAATATAATATAATAGATATTGCGAAATATATCGCCGAGATGACTGTCTATAGCCACGATATTTAAAAAAATTATTATTATTATCATTGTTATTGATATTCTAAGGACAAAACTTACGGACATGTTTTAAAATAATATTAGTTGGAAATAAATAGGTGAGTTAATATTTCAAAAACTCTAAATCTTTGCATTACTGCGTGTGCCGTGGCCTGCCCAAAGCCCTTTGCCACTCCATTTTCTATTGTAGTTCTGCTGCGTCGCAACACATTTTATATGCTTTGTTTTTCAAATATTTGGTAATTATTATTTTCTCTGTATTTATTATTTTGTTGTTATTATTTGTATACAGGCTATTTAGACTAGGGTTAATATCGGATACTGCGATATTTGTTAAAGACATATCGACGATATGAAAATGGGATATTGTGACAACCCTAGTGTTAGGATGGATATAGCAATGTTTTGTGTTTGACTATGTTTGGTTTGATTAATAAAATGAAATAAAGTCTCTCTCTCTCTCTCTTTCTCTGTTTACCAGACTTGTCGAAGAACCGTCTGACAGACATTCCCTCTGAAGTGTGTCACTTCGTCTCCTTGGAAACGCTGAACCTCTACCATAATTGTATTAAGAGTATTCCAGACTCTATCATCTGCCTCCAGACTCTCACCTCCTTAAACCTGAGGTAAGAACTGCGATTGTAATGTAAACACTGAACCCGGGAGCCTAAGGGAAGGAACGAAATGTTTGCAACATGCCTCATAAAACCTGAGAGCTTAAGGTAAGAGCTGAAGCATACCACCTCCAATCCTGAGATTCCTCCTGTCGGGCTTACAAAGCCTCCAGCTTCACCAGTGGTGCACAGGGATTTGAGGAGAAATGTGAAACGCTTCTTTTTGCTTTTCATCTTTGGAGTTTTGATTTGCAGTAATAAAAAATAAAAAAACGCTTTCTCCTCTGCGCGGCAGTAACCATTTCAAGCTGTTCCAAAGTGTCAGGGCCCAGGTGGAGAGTGAAATGTGTTTTTGCTGAGGTAAAAGTGTCAGGCTAACACGTTAATGCTTTAAACATCTGTAGGTGAAGGACTGGGGTCAGTCAGAGGTGTGGAATGGGGAGAGGCAAGATGACAGTGATATGGGGGTGTGGTAGTGGGAGGGGCATGTAATGACAGTGATATTGGGGTGTGGTAGGGGGAGTGATGGGATAATTGTGATATGGGGGTGTGGTAGTGGGAGGGGCATGGTATGACAGTGATAGGGGGGTGTGGTATAGGATAACAGGTTTGCTCTATTTGAATGTACCGGCATGCCGCATTTCACGTAGCGGCAAGGTCAGAGAAAACCGCTTAAATGGAGAGGAATCAGTCAGCCGGCGGCAGTAATCACGTGACTTGTGCCAGCCACAGACCTGTGGTGCCAGCCCTTATCAGCTGCTCAACCACTCTCCATTGTCTGTCATGCTTTGTTGCACATGAGGACTGTTGCCTTTTCAAGCCTTTTTTGCGGTCTTTTCCAGTTCAGAAAATCACAAGCAACGTGCCGTTTCGTGTGCCGTTTTTAAATGGTTTGGAAACCACACCATTCGGCACAAACCCAGTGATGTGTCAGTGGGGTTTTGGAGCGCACCCAGTGATGTGGGGGCGTGCCAGTGGAAAGGCATGTAAAGGGATTAGGGACATGTAGAGGCTTCTTGTGCTTGGTACACAGGGACAGGGTTTGTGTGAGTGAGCGTTTGATTAGTGCAGGTTTATCAGACTCTTGGGGAGCTGAGGGAGGTGGTGTAGAAGCAGTCACCGCAGGGTTAAACAGGATATATTACCCTACACCAGAAATATGGATAATATATTTTAGATGTCTCTGTATTTTACTTTGAAGCACACCATATGTACTGTACTGAGTATGCCAAAGGGAAATTTCCACTTTGTGCAAGTTTACTATATACTAGTGTTATATATAGTGAATATTTACTGTTATACATTCAATTATCATGTGTATTCAATCTCAATCTTGGTAAGTACAAATAAAAATACTTTAAAAAGCCCCCTGTTTCCAAGACTACCTTTCATCTGTTATGTTAAGCTGTAGGAACATTTGTTGGTAGTGTTATTCCTCTGCATATAGCCATAACGTTTTTCAAATTTTTGCATTTATCATTTTTCAGAAATATAGTACAACATTGTCCATTTTACTAGGAAAATGTGTAATAACACTGCCAGCTGGCTGGATTGAATCTATTCTTACAGATTGCTTCAGAATTCTGTGACCGGGTTGTATTTTGAGTGGAATAACTGCTGAACATTGCAGGGGGGTGTTACAGTAAACTATTTTACATACTGTGTTTGGTGAGATGTGGGCTTCTACAGACCCCTGGACCGAGAGTGAGGGGTGTGTTTTGGAGTGGATGGGGTTTCAGTCAGTAATGGGTTAAAGGGTAGAGAAGGTTCTCGTGTGGGCCCCTGTCTGAGCCTCAGGTACCAAACAATCCCGCCAGCTGTCATACTCGTTAGCTCTATGCGTGACAGGTGACACTCTGTTACATGATGTCATCTCTGAGTGGCATCAGGTATCAGGCTACTGACATCTTCAAGGAAACATGAACACGCGTATGTGTGTGTGTGTGTGTGTGGACAAGTGTGTTTGTGTGTGTGTGTGTGTGTGGGGGTGTGTGTGTGTGTGTGTGTGTAGACGTGCGTGGGCATGTGTGTTTGTGTGTGTGTGTGTGTGTGTGTGTGTGTGTGCGCGTGGGTATGTGTGTTTGTGTGTGGGTGTGTGGGTGTGTGTGTGTGTACACGTGCGTGGGCATGTGGGCATGTGTGTGTGTGTGTGTGTGTGTGTGTGTGTGTGTACACGTGCGTGGGCATGTGTGTGTGTGTGTGTGTGTGTGTACACGTGCGTGGGCATGTGTGTGTGTGTGTGTGTGTACACGTGCGTGGGCATGTGTGTTGGTGTGTGAGAGACAGAGAGGGACAGAGAGATGGGGCTGTATGTGTGCAGAAGTAGTGACACGGGGTCAGACTGTGAGAACAGTAACATAAGCTCAGTCTCTCTGGCCCAGCATCACCAGTACAGAGATCCACAGCCAGAGGGAGAGAGTTAGCTCTTAGCTAACGGACCCTCCCACAACCATGTTGGGGGCAGTTTGCAATGTTTTCAGTGTGTTCGTGCCCTCCCTCTTGGGCAGTGTCACCTTAGCTAGCTCCCCTGCTGGTGATCTGACAGTGTGTGTGTGGGGGGGTGTAGAAAGGGGCCACACACACACACACACACATGTGCACACACACACACACTGCACAGGCAGCAGAGCTGTGGGATCTTGGCTGCACTAATTGCTCTGTTACTGCAGGATAGAGCATAATAGGAAGTATATGTTCTATTTATTAATGAGACGTGCACTGAGACCAGGAATAGAAGGTGCAGGGGAGAGGGATCTCCCTGGTGAACGAGCTGCCGGAGAAAGAGATCTAACCAGGTGATCTGTTTTTGAGTTCTTTTAATATCCCAAGAGATGCAAACCAGGCTGCATGATTGATTGGCTAGGAGCACAGTGATCAAGGTTAATGTCGGTAAACACCTTTCGGATGTGCGGGAGCCCTTTTGTTGTCTTTCTTTGGCAAAAGCAGTGGGTAAAAACAGACTGGGGACACAGAATAAGTTGTAAATGTGTTACCACCTGGACGGGACCTTGCGAGTGCGACAGTATGTCAGAAAGCATACTTGCCTTTAGGGTAGCGTCACCAACATACACACTCACACACGTACATTTACATATACACGTACACACACACACAAGCACACACACACACACACACACGCTCTCTCACATGTACTCTCACACATGCCCGCCCACGCACACACACACACACACATACACAAAATATATTTCTGGTCCAGCTCCTTTGATGTCTGTAACGTAATGTGTCCAAAGTGAGGGAATGGACCTTCTGGAATTCACCTGAGAGCTGTGAAAGCACCAGGTGTTCTGGAATGTTCCGTGTTCCAGAGCCAGACCTGCTGGCGTCCATGTTTACGAGCTGCATGTGTTCTCTGTCACACCTTCACAGTGCGTTTCTCTTGTTTATTTTGTGAAAAACATACTCTGTCTTGATTATGATAATGAGCACAATGATGTGAGGGAGAAAAAATTTTCAGTTCTTTTTTTAGTGCTGGTAAATGTTTTTTTTGCTTTATTTCCAGACAGTTGTGCTGCAATGTTGAATAATAATTTTCCTACTCAGCCACACTGCTGTACTTTTCAAACCTCCCCTTCTGGGGTCATATGGCTGTCAGTCTTTTCTTTCAGAGTTGCTTTTCATCTCTGACCAGTGCTACCACACGTTCTACAGACCCACCTGATGCTCAGCTGTGTGTTCTTCACATTTAGAATGACCATTGAAGAGGTCTAATTTGATGTGTTGTATGAATACTCACAACGGGGTGTGGTAGAGGACAATGTCACATTGGGTGTTCTGTCCTTGGCCACGCATTTTCATGAATATTCATACCATGCAATATAGAAGCAAAAACTCCTGCCACCAACCAGAACCTCCTGTAGTTCAGCAGTAGAGAGGATGGAAGAGTTGAGTATCTGGTTTGTTGATAGAATCTGTGGTGTAGCCCAAATGAGCGTCCTCAGAGTGTTGCCTAAGTGTTGTTTCTGTGCTTCGTATGGGACACTACAATGAGGCCCTGACTCACTGTGGTCATCTCACAGAGCCTTTCAGAAGAGTAGGGGTGTTAACTCATTACATTACATCAATTTGTCTGACGCTTTTATCCAAAGTGACGTACAGTAAGTGCATACCGGAGGTCATTGAAACAACTGCAAACAGGTCTGATAAAGTTCTAGCATAACGTAGCAGCTATCCATAGACATGAACATTGAGTCTAGTTCACATAGTAAGCTATGGCTAAGTCTTAAGGCTAGGTCAGTAAGACACGATACAGCATCACTACAACATCACAATCAAGACACTAGTGAATAAGGTATAAGAATTAAGGTACAGGATACAAGAAACAAGCGCTATATGAAATTTCACTAAATTGGTGGGTCAGTCAAGGTAGAGTTTTAAGAGGTGTGTCTTCAGACCACCACGGAAAGCAGGTAGCGATTGAGCAGTCCATAGAGGAATGAGGAGTTCGTTCCACCACTGGGGAGCTAGGATGGAGAAGCTCTGCAGTCGGGACGAGTGTCATGGGCAAATTTCCACCAAAATATCTGGCCACCTAATCACAGTGTATTTCTGTAAAACAGCTGGTTTTAGGTTATCTGGGCCTGTGACCCCTCTGGGCAGGGTAGTGCCCTACTCTAGCTAACTCTGCTCACTGTCTCTTCTCTGAGATTGACTGCTCTAGCTAACTCTGCTCACTGTCTCTTCTCTGGGATTGACTGCTCTAGCTAACTCTGCTCACTGTCTCTTCTCTGAGATTGCCTGCTCTAGCTAACTGCTCACTGTCTCTTCTGTGAGATTGGGTTCAGTGGCTCAGGACAGTTAAAGCAGGCTCAGGATGTTTTCTGGGAAGGTTTTTTAGCAGGTCATCTGACAGTTGCTCTTATTATTATAGTTACTTTAGTCTCTATGAAGAAGCATTATATAATTCTGCAGCTCACACAGCAGGCTTGGTAATGGAAACACAAAGCCTGGGCTCAGAGCTTTGCTGTTTCTCCATCAATCACGGCTGCGTGCGTGCGTGCGTGCGTGCGTGCGTGCGTGCGTGCGAGCGAGCGAGCCTGTTCTCAAAGTTATCGTATTTGTTCCATTTCAGAATGTTTATTTTGGGTTGCGAATTATTGAGAATAATTTTTTTTATTGAAGTGTGCAGTTAATGATAATCAATATTTATAAGTCGTTTATAGGATGCTTTTCTGTCATTTATTTACAGCTGAGTACTTATTACTGATCTTTGCTGTTTCTTTGAGGTATATTTGTGTCTCTCCTTATCACCTGGTCTGATGATGTGTGTGCGTGTGTGTGTATGTGTGTGTGTGTGTGTGTTTCTCTCTGCAGTCGTAACCAGCTCTCCGTTCTGCCTGCCTGTCTCTGTGGGCTGCCCTTGCGTGTGCTCAATATGAGCAACAACAAACTGCTCTGCCTTCCAGAGGCCATTGGTCAGCTCAGGAGCCTCATGGAGCTGGTATGTGTGTCTGCATGTCTGCGTACGTGCAAGTACGTATTTTTGTGTGTGTTTGTTTGCAGGGTATATTATATATATATAGACAATGACTGCATTGTAGTGAGTTCACACCTATAGTGATATTAACAGTGTGGTTATACCAGTGTGGTCATAATGCGGTCATAATGCGGTTATGGAGTACAGCTTGTTCTCCTATCCCTGCAGGACATTAGCTGCAATGAGATCACCGCTCTGCCTCGGCACATTGGCCACCTGAAGGCCTTGAGAGAACTCAATGTTAGGAAGAACTTCCTGTGCGTGCTTCCAGAAGGTGAGACCTTTACGAGAATCTCAGATATCACAGATTCACTGGAGCTGGTATCCCTATCCAAACCACAGATATCACAGATTCACTAGAGCTGGTATCCCTATCCAAACCACAGATATCACAGATTCACTAGAGCTGGTATCCCTATCCAAACCACAGATATCACAGATTCACTAGAGCTGGTATCCCTATCCAAACCACAGATATCACAGATTCACTAGAGCTGGTATCCCTATCCAAACCACAGATATCACAGATTCACTAGAGCTGGTATCCCTATCCAAACCACAGATATCACAGATTCACTAGAGCTGGTATCCCTATCCAAACCACAGATATCACAGATTCACTAGAGCTGGTATCCCTATCCAAACCACAGATATCACAGATTCACTAGAGCTGGTATCCCTATCCAAACCACAGATATCACAGATTCACTAGAGCTGGTATCCCTATCCAAACCACAGATATCACAGATTCACTAGAGCTGGTATCCCTATCCAAACCACAGATATCACAGATTTACTGGAGCTGGTATCCCTATCCAAACCACAGATATCACAGATTCACTAGAGCTGGTATCCCTATCCAAACCACAGATATCACAGATTCACTAGAGCTGGTATCCCTATCCAAACCACAGATATCACAGATTCACTGGAGCTGGTATCCCTATCCAAACCACAGATATCACAGATTCACTAGAGCTGGTATCCCTATCCAAACCACAGATATCACAGATTCACTAGAGCTGGTATCCCTATCCAAACCACAGATATCACAGATTCACTAGAGCTGGTATCCCTATCCAAACCACAGATATCACAGATTCACTAGAGCTGGTATCCCTATCCAAACCACAGATATCACAGATTCACTAGAGCTGGTATCCCTATCCAAACCACAGATATCACAGATTCACTGGAGCTGGTATCCCTATCCAAACCACAGATATCACAGATTCACTAGAGCTGGTATCCCTATCCAAACCACAGATATCACAGATTCACTGGAGCTGGTATCCCTATCCAAACCACAGATATCACAGATTCACTGGAGCTGGTATCCCTATCCAAACCACAGATATCACAGATTCACTGGAGCTGGTATCCCTATCCAAACCACAGATATCACAGATTCACTAGAGCTGGTATCCCTATCCAAACCACAGATATCACAGATTCACTGGAGCTGGTATCCCTATCCAAACCACAGATATCACAGATTCACTGGAGCTGGTATCCCTATCCAAACCACAGATATCACAGATTCACTGGAGCTGGTATCCCTATCCAAACCACAGATATCACAGATTCACTGGAGCTGGTATCCCTATCCAAACCACAGATATCACAGATTCACTAGAGCTGGTATCCCTATCCAAACCACAGATATCACAGATTCACTGGAGCTGGTATCCCTATCCAAACCACAGATATCACAGATTCACTAGAGCTGGTATCCCTATCCAAACCACAGATATCACAGATTCACTAGAGCTGGTATCCCTATCCAAACCACAGATATCACAGATTCACTAGAGCTGGTATCCCTATCCAAACCACAGATATCACAGATTCACTAGAGCTGGTATCCCTATCCAAACCACAGATATCACAGATTCACTGGAGCTGGTATCCCTATCCAAACCACAGATATCACAGATTCACTAGAGCTGGTATCCCTATCCAAACCACAGATATCACAGATTCACTAGAGCTGGTATCCCTATCCAAACCACAGATATCACAGATTCACTAGAGCTGGTATCCCTATCCAAACCACATATATCACAGATTCACTGGAGCTGGTATCCCTATCCAAACCACAGATACCACAGATTCACTAGAGCTGGTATCCCTATCCAAACCACAGATATCACAGATTCACTAGAGCTGGTATCCCTATCCAAACCACAGATATCACAGATTCACTGGAGCTGGTATCCCTATCCAAACCACAGATATCACAGATTCACTAGAGCTGGTATCCCTATCCAAACCACAGATATCACAGATTCACTAGAGCTGGTATCCCTATCCAAACCACAGATATCACAGATTCACTGGAGCTGGTATCCCTATCCAAACCACAGATATCACAGATTCACTAGAGCTGGTATCCCTATCCAAACCACAGATACCACAGATTCACTAGAGCTGGTATCCCTATCCAAACCACAGATATCACAGATTCACTAGAGCTGGTATCCCTATCCAAACCACAGATATCACAGATTCACTAGAGCTGGTATCCCTATCCAAACCACAGATATCACAGATTCACTAGAGCTGGTATCCCTATCCAAACCACAGATATCACAGATTCACTGGAGCTGGTATCCCTATCCAAACCACAGATATCACAGATTCACTGGAGCTGGTATCCCTCTCCAAACCACAGATATCACAGATTCACTAGAGCTGGTATCCCTCTCCAAACCACAGATATCACAGATTCACTAGAGCTGGTATCCCTATCCAAACCACAGATATCACAGATTCACTAGAGCTGGTATCCCTATCCAAACCACAGATATCACAGATTCACTAGAGCTGGTATCCCTATCCAAACCACAGATATCACAGATTCACTAGAGCTGGTATCCCTATCCAAACCACAGATATCACAGATTCACTAGAGCTGGTATCCCTCTCCAAACCACAGATATCACAGATTCACTGGAGCTGGTATCCCTATCCAAACCACAGATATCACAGATTCACTAGAGCTGGTATCCCTCTCCAAACCACAGATATCACAGATTCACTGGAGCTGGTATCCCTCTCCAAACCACAGATATCACAGATTCACTAGAGCTGGTATCCCTATCCAAACCACAGATATCACAGATTCACTAGAGCTGGTATCCCTATCCAAACCACAGATATCACAGATTCACTAGAGCTGGTATCCCTATCCAAACCACAGATATCACAGATTCACTAGAGCTGGTATCCCTATCCAAACCACAGATATCACAGATTCACTGGAGCTGGTATCCCTATCCAAACCACAGATATCACAGATTCACTAGAGCTGGTATCCCTATCCAAACCACAGATATCACAGATTCACTAGAGCTGGTATCCCTCTCCAAACCACAGATATCACAGATTCACTGGAGCTGGTATCCCTCTCCAAACCACAGATATCACAGATTCACTAGAGCTGGTATCCCTATCCAAACCACAGATATCACAGATTCACTAGAGCTGGTATCCCTATCCAAACCACAGATATCACAGATTCACTAGAGCTGGTATCCCTATCCAAACCACAGATATCACAGATTCACTAGAGCTGGTATCCCTATCCAAACCACAGATATCACAGATTCACTAGAGCTGGTATCCCTATCCAAACCACAGATATCACAGATTCACTAGAGCTGGTATCCCTATCCAAACCACAGATATCACAGATTCACTAGAGCTGGTATCCCTATCCAAACCACAGATATCACAGATTCACTAGAGCTGGTATCCCTCTCCAAACCACAGATATCACAGATTCACTGGAGCTGGTATCCCTATCCAAACCACCGATATCACAGATTCACTAGAGCTGGTATCCCTATCCAAACCACAGATATCACAGATTCACTAGAGCTGGTATCCCTATCCAACCCACAGATATCACAGATTCACTGGAGCTGGTATCCCTATCCAAACCACAGATATCACAGATTCACTAGAGCTGGTATCCCTATCCAAACCACCGATATCACAGATTCACTAGAGCTGGTATCCCTCTCCAAACCACAGATATCACAGATTCACTAGAGCTGGTATCCCTATCCAAACCACAGATATCACAGATTCACTGGAGCTGGTATCCCTATCCAAACCACAGATATCACAGATTCACTAGAGCTGGTATCCCTATCCAAACCACAGATATCACAGATTCACTGGAGCTGGTATCCCTATCCAAACCACAGATATCACAGATTCACTGGAGCTGGTATCCCTATCCAAACCACAGATATCACAGATTCACTAGAGCTGGTATCCCTATCCAAACCACAGATATCACAGATTCACTGGAGCTGGTATCCCTATCCAAACCACAGATATCACAGATTCACTAGAGCTGGTATCCCTATCCAAACCACCGATATCACAGATTCACTAGAGCTGGTATCCCTCTCCAAACCACAGATATCACAGATTCACTAGAGCTGGTATCCCTATCCAAACCACAGATATCACAGATTCACTAGAGCTGGTATCCCTATCCAAACCACAGATATCACAGATTCACTAGAGCTGGTATCCCTATCCAAACCACAGATATCACAGATTCACTAGAGCTGGTATCCCTATCCAAACCACAGATATCACAGATTCACTAGAGCTGGTATCCATATCCAAACCACAGATATCACAGATTCACTAGAGCTGGTATCCCTATCCAAACCACAGATATCACAGATTCACTAGAGCTGGTATCCCTCTCCAAACCACAGATATCACAGATTCACTAGAGCTGGTATCCCTATCCAAACCACAGATATCACAGATTCACTAGAGCTGGTATCCCTATCCAAACCACAGATATCACAGATTCACTAGAGCTGGTATCCCTATCCAAACCACAGATATCACAGATTCACTAGAGCTGGTATCCCTATCCAAACCACAGATATCACAGATTCACTGGAGCTGGTATCCCTATCCAAACCACAGATATCACAGATTCACTAGAGCTGGTATCCCTATCCAAACCACAGATATCACAGATTCACTAGAGCTGGTATCCCTATCCAAACCACAGATATCACAGATTCACTAGAGCTGGTATCCCTATCCAAACCACAGATATCACAGATTCACTAGAGCTGGTATCCCTATCCAAACCACAGATATCACAGATTCACTAGAGCTGGTATCCCTATCCAAACCACAGATATCACAGCTTCACTAGAGCTGGTATCCCTATCCAAACCACAGATATCACAGATTCACTAGAGCTGGTATCCCTATCCAAACCACAGATATCACAGATTCACTAGAGCTGGTATCCCTATCCAAACCACAGATATCACAGATTCACTGGAGCTGGTATCCCTATCCAAACCACAGATATCACAGATTCACTGGAGCTGGTATCCCTATCCAAACCACAGATATCACAGCATCACTAGAGCGGATGCCCTTTTCAAACCGCTTAGTGGACGAACCGGACCCGGCCCGGACGTAATAACCATATAAGGGTTTCCACTGCTCCCTACTGCGCAGTCTCTGGATCCAATTTTTTATTTGGCCGCACTTCCGCAGCTTCAAAGCCCTTTTCACAAATCCATGGAAAGTAGATGGGTGACGTCACAGTCACTTTGTCCATGTTTTTCCACAGTCTATGGTGGGTACCCCTATCTGATGGTTGGGCAAACCACATATATCAAAGAGTTCATGAGAGCAGGTCTCCCCAGAAGAAAAAATGGGTAAACGGTAACACCTGAAGATGAGATTAGATGCAAAGTATGATTAAAGTGTTCCCAGAGCTGAGAGACGCCACACATAGCAGAGAGCTTACTTTTGATATGGATTTGAGAGGATATTGGAAGGAAAATGTTCATTTTGACATTTCTTCTATCTCCCCCCTTTTTCCTCCCCACATCTTTCCAACCTCACAGAAAGTTCACAGGCTTGCGTTTCTCGTCTTTGTGTGACTCATATGACCCTGGTTTCACCCTCACGGGGAGGTGAGGAGGCAGTCCAAACCCTGTATTACAGTGATGTCATAGCAATTTGGTAACGTGGCTGCAACATTACTGAATCACTATGAGAACGCTCGGTGTCAGAGTTACAGTAGCTGGATCCAATCCTCCCCATTAGCTTACTGCGTTCATAAAAGGCTCCTTGTGAAGTTGTTTCAGGGATTGACCTTGAAAGTGAATTTGCGGCTTTAAGTTTTTCCATCTAATTAAAAAAGTGTGCTTCCTGGATTTAAAAATAATATCTAGATCTTGTTCTCTCTAATGGCCTTTCCCTAGATATGTATCGCTGGGGTATTTTTGGTGTGATACTAATTATGAAGGAGTCGTCTGCAAGATAAAGTGCTAATTGTTTGGCTTTAATTTATTCTCTCTCAGGAAATGAGTCTGTAGAAAATGAGCCCCCCCCCCCCTCTCTCTCTTTCTCTCTCTGCCCCCCTCTTCTCTCTCTTTCTCTTTCTCTGCCCCCCCTCCTCTTTCTCTCTTCCTGACCCCACCCCCTCAAACCAAAACTGCACTAATATGACTTGCATATCTCCCATCACCACAAATACAGAACGTAAAAAACAAACTGAATTGATTTAAATTCAAACTGTAATCACTAAGAATAAACTAAAAGTCATAGCTCTGTTTAAATATAAAAAAAAGTCTTCATGTAACCGCCAATGAAATAAACCCCAGTGGGAGAACCCATGTATTAAAATGAAAGGAATTCTTCCAAATGCTGTTGTATGCATGTTTTAATCCTGGGAATAATGGGGATAATAATGTAGTCTTGGCCTGGCTGTCTGTCGGCCGTTTACCCTGGCTCATGCAAGTGCGGTTAATGCTTCCTGATGCTTTTCCACTTTTATTTTTGACTTTGGCTGGCCGTTCTTCCAAAGTTTAGACGGCTTCAGTCGTTAGTCTCTGAACATCTCTGAGATACTCCTGCTGTCAGGCTTTTTGAAACCCACCCCTCCCCCCTCTTATGTCCACTTCACTTTGTTCATGGTAAGGAGAGGAAGTGGGAGGGGGGAGCCAGGAAGAGGCCATGAGGATCACAGACCTCATTGAACCTTATTGGATGAATTCACTCTCCGGTTTAACAGACCTTATTGGTTTCATTCGCTGTCTTGTTAAAAACGTGCCGCCTGAACTTCCTGCTTTCACGCGTGGAACGAGAGCGTACATCGACAGTGCCCAGCTGCAGTGCGGTGATTTACGGTGCAAACCAGTCAATGGCGACGCAGCTGAAACATCTGCGACCGCATCTGGTAGTGTTCATGCTGTCTGTTTCAAACAGTAGGCCGCCAGCTCAGAGGCGACTGCTCTCAGGAAGTCCTTCCGTCTGCATCTCTGGATTTCTCCGAATTTAGTTTGCCAGAATTTTTGGGTCACATTCCAGGACTCATCCAGAGCTGCTCTTTTATATCATCGAGTGAACAAGCCTGCTTTTGTGCCCTCTGTAGAGAGCTGTGATCGATGGCTATAAGGCAGGGAGCTTAGACTCGTGTCCTGGAGGGCCGCAGCAGCGTCTGCAGCCTTCTTTTGGACTGGAGTTGGAGATCTCTGCTTTAATAGCAGAGAAGGTGTCAGCGTCAGTGGAGTGTTGGCTGCCTCTCTCTCTCTCAATCTCTCATAATGAACAGTGCATCTTCACTGGAGAACAGCCAGTGCTGGAACAGGGCCTGTTTACAGTGGCAGCCAAGGGCCTCGAGCTCTGTTGTTGTTTATGCCGTTACTGTTATCATTGCGGTTATCGTTGCTGTTAATGTCACCGTCTTTAACTTTCTGCTGAGGTTTGCTGTTGCTGTTGTTGAAGTCGTTGCTGTTATTTAATTTCACGGGGGAAGAGTTTAAATCTGATGGCGTAGCTCTTTTACAACTGAACTATATGTTTGTATCAAAACATTGCAGTAGCATTGTGAGAATATTTTGAACCAGCCGAGTGACGGTCACAAGCTCCGCAATGAGTCTTCTTCTGTTCAAGATGTTTCTTCTCCTTTTACTGGAGTCTGAGGTTCCCAGAGAATAAGTAGAAAACTGGAATCGGATTGATTGGATTAACTGCTTGTTTGCATCCTGATGTTTGTACAACGTTTCAGTAACGTTGTGACGGCATTTTGAACCAGCTGAGCCCCTCTCTCCACCTCTCAGATCTGGCAGAGCTGCCCCTGGTGAAGCTGGATGTCTCCTGTAACAAGGTGTCCACCGTGCCCACCTGCTTCAGGAAGATGGCTCACCTGCAGTGTCTGCGGCTCGAGAACAACCCCCTGCAGAGCCCACCTGCGCAGGTGAGGCCTGCCTCTTCCTGTGTCACCGTGGGATACTGAATGGGTTCAACTCTCTTATCATAGGGGTTATTGATAACATGGTATCAGCACACTGAAAATGCACACACACACACACACACACAGACATACACACACAGTCATACCATGCATACACAAACACATATACACATACATGCACACACACACACCCACACACACACTTGCGCACACACACATGCACAAACATGCAACTGTATATATACACATGCACTGTACACACAAATAAACACATACACACATTCACATATACACTCACACACACGCTGTCTCTATGAACAGCCTTACTGGCTCAGAGTGTTGTATAAATACATCTGTATCTGTGCTCTGTGTTGCTGTGATTCTGTAGATCTGCATTAAGGGCAGGGTGCACATATTTAAATACCTGACTATGGAGGAGTGTCGCAGTGACAAGATGGCCGACGCGCTTTACCTTCCCGCGATAGACAGACTCAGCCTGTCCCATCCGGCCGCTGGCAGGTGAGCTTCCGCACACCATTGAACATTCAGAACCTTTTCCAGTGCCCAGTGCAGTTTCTCTGGGATAAGCAGTGAGAGAAGACTGGGAGCTTAGATCAGAGATTTGGTGTGTAACCAGAGCTGCAGATGCTACTGTATATTAAAGCAGAGGAACGTACATTGCCACGGTATTGTACTTGGTCAGACTTTTTAATTCATTTAGCGTAAATGCATCAGATTAGCTTCAGGGAGACTGAACGCAGAGCCGAGTATCTGGTGAGCATAAAGGATCTACGGCAGTCGTGAATGAGGGCTCACATTTGGGTTTTTCCACATAGCAGTTAATGAGCGTACAGTGCTGACCCCCTTTTCCTGAGCGTGGCGGTCTCTGGAGACCCCCCTCAGAGAAACGCGGGCGATGCCGCGCAGCCCTCTGGACTCCGCGCTCAGACAGAGACTGGCTGCTGCTCGGGATACTTCTCCCTGCCCCGTTCCGCTCCTCCGTACCGCGATGACCCGCCCGAGCTGACCCACAATACTCTGCTCTCCATCACTCCAGCACAGAGGACATCGACCAGAATAAGAAGCAGGAAACTGACTCGGGGGTGGGCAGCGACAATGGGGACAAGAGGCTATCGGCCACCGAGGTAGGCTGCGTGTGTGTGTGTGTGTGTGTGTATAAATATATATCTGTGTGCAATATACATTATTCAAAAATTCTGTGTCCGTGTAATTACTGCTCAGGTAGTTTCCCTCAAATCCAGACTTATTCTTGTAGTCCTGAGTGTGGTTTTTGTAGTCTATATTCTCCATAAAGAATTGGGACATGTTGGTGTTTGTTCGCTCCTCGGCTCCATTCCAGTAAAGGCATTACATGGGGAAGGAGCTGTGAGTAATCACAGTAGGATGAATAAAGTAGTTCAGACAGAATTCATTTGGGGAGATTTTCAGTCTCAAAACAAAAGCAGGACTTGATTTAGTGAATCTGAAAGGTCATTAATGGAGCAGCACAGGAAGTGGTTGTGTCATCTGCCATCTTTGTCTTCTTTATTTTATTGAAAAATAGAGTATAAAAATAGTGTGAGGTTACGTATGCGGACCTGATTTATAATGGTTAGGGAACTGGGCTTGCAACGCCAAGGTTGTCGGTTTGATTCTCACTTGGGACACTGTTGTTGTACTCACGAGCTAGGTACTTTGCTAGGAATTGCTTCAGTTAATATCCAGCTGTATAAATTGATTGTAGAAATGCAAGCTGTGTTTGTTTTTTCTGGAGAAGAGCAACTGCGAAACGCTTAAAAAACGTAATCCAATTGTTTTGTAACCAGTATAGATGAAGTTGTATGTTACTTGGTTGTGCTGTGAAAATCAACTGGGTTGCTTAACAGACTCTCTCACTTCCTTTTGTTAGCGATTCAAGGAAACAATCCCTAATTTTATTGAGTTAGCCATGGTTAAATATAATACCAGTTTACATATTTAAGCCCAAGTGTACTCGACAAGGAGATTGTCCAGCAAACTGTTTTTCAGTTCCTACAGTTACAATAACACTGTTACTGCTGAATGCTTTCAAATAGAATTTTCTATTTAGTTCACCAATGATGTTGATTTAATAAAAATCAACACTAAAATGACAAGGAGAGCGATTTTCCCTTGTTTAATTTTATTTTAAAAGGTACTAAATAAAACATAGACTGCCGTCCAGTTGAATGTCGAATTTCCGAGATCGTTGGGTGCGTCCCAATACTCAAAAAATTCACCCTCCTTTCTTCCACTACCACCTCCTCTCCTCCGTCCCCCGGAAACTGATCTTTGTGTCCTAATCCAACGTTGCTGATTTTAATTACATATTAATGGTTAGATATTAATTAATGTCTCAACATGAACCGCAATGTCAGGTATATTGTATACTGTGCATGTAAATACTTGAAACATACAGATAGTTTTGCATATTTCCGGGTAGGAGACGAGTGGAGGAGTGGAGGAAAGGAGGTGGGGAGTGAAGAACATTGGGACGCAGCCGCATTGAATTAATTTGCCGATCCCTGATTTCCAACATGGAACTCCTAGCTGGAAGGGCATTTTATTAGACTACATTTTCCCTCGTCGGATATCAGGATTGCTCGTTGGAAATTAATAAACTAAGGCCGCATTGCATTGCACTGCACTTCTAACGGATTGGACTGCACTCGCCCTTGGCAACGCCGAACTTATAGGGATTCCCCCAAGTGGAAGTGGTGAGGGGAAGGGCAGGAGTACAGAACATTTAACGGATTGGACCGCAGCCATACAATCATATAAAGGAACTTTGTTCTGAATATCAGTGAAAATATGATATATTATTTTAAAACGGTCAGTAATGTGTAGGAATGTTAAAAATGTTAAAAAGGTGTTTAAAGTATTGCCGTATTTGACTCGTTAGCGTTTCGGTTAGCGATCGCGGGGGCGGGAGCAGGAGTGCTCACAGGACATCTCGTCTCTGTCTAGCCCTCGGATGAGGACAGTCTGAGTCTCAATGTCCCCATGTCCCACATCACTGAGGAGGAGGGCCTGATCAAGGACGAATCCAACGAGCACATCTGCGCACTTACAGGTAGTTACATGTCTGTCACCAGCCCGTTTCACCTTTCTAGATTTATATTCTGTGATACTGCATCATATCAAAAACTCAAACTTATTGTATAATGCCTGTTTCCTTCCATGCCGGTTCACATGTCTGTGTAATAATGAGTACAGTATAAAGGCCAGTAGGCTAGCTGGGATTTTTAAATGGGAAGGCAGGGTGAGTTGGTTCAGTTGTAATGGCAGCATTGGCGGAGCAGGGGACTGTTCTTTGGTCCAGTCTACTGAGGTGGAAATGTAGCGCGGGCTCGTGGCTTATCTGCTCTGATAAGAAAAGGGATATGATGACAGAGGAAAAAAGGCCCTTCCTGTTTGAGTTAAGAGGTGACAGAGTGGCACATTCACCTGGGCGTCTCCCGTTTGGCTTCAGCAGGCGTTTGAGCTCTGTCCCCCTTTTTAACAGAATCTGGGCCGATATTGGGGAAGCCCTGCCAAGCGGCGAGCAGGAGCAGGAAGTGGATATATGGACAGGAAGGCCTTGTTGACATAAGGAGGGGATTATGGGTGTTGGCGTTGATACTGCTGGCATTTTTAACAGGCTGGAGGCACACGCTCTGGGTTCCAGGCACCAAACAGGCTTTAGTGATTTAATGGAGACTGTAGTCATTACAGGCTAATATCTAAGTTCTAGGATATCTGTTTTAGGTGGATGGTAGATATATGTGTTATTCGGTATGAGTTCAAAAGATTTTAGTTTTCATATACTGCTGAACACAACTCGTACAACTGCAACCTGCAGAAACACCCACTCCCACACTGTATCCAGGCAGTTTTACGATCAGTGTTCTACCCAAATCCCAGTCAAGCATCCCCCACCAGCCAATCAGTGATGAGAAGCCTTTCGATTCTAAATGGGTCAGAGCCAGAGGAACCTTTTTCTGTGACTGAAACTCGCTCACATGCGTTGCCACTGGCCCATTTTTGTGCAACTCTTGTGCCGTATCTGACCAATCAGAGCATGTCAGGCCAAGTCAAGTCAGGGCCCGTATTCATAAAGCTTCTCATAATAGGAGAGCTAATCTAGGATGAGTGTTCCAAACTTCCAATATCCGTATTGTAAGATAAAAAAGCAAAACTGCCATTCATAAAGCATCTGAATAGCATTGTAGCTCATAATGGCAGTGCTGATCTAGGAACAGTTCCCCCCCCCATCCATGTTCCTTACTTTATCCGTTTTCAGATTCAAATAAAAATTGATTGTAGATCAGCACTCCTACTTGGAGACGCTTTGTGAATAAAAGCCCCAGGTCAGATGAGGTCAGGTTGGTGGTAAAGAAGGCCATGATAGGTGCACCAGGTCACATGTGGATTCAAATTGATAGTGGCACTTACAGTATATGACTGTAACTTTGATCTCCAGTTCATCTGGTGTTTGCCATGTGAAATGCACTTTTATGAGGTGGTCTGGCAAAATGATGTATTTATGGACATCCGTTTAGCATATTGGTTTGGGATGTCTAGGTGGGCCATTGTCATAGTACCCTTGAGCAAGGAACTTAACCTGAATTGCTTCAGTAAATATCCAGCAGTATAAATGGATTATATACAAATGTATGGTTAATCTCTGTAAGTCACTTTGAATAAAAGGTGTCTGCTAAACGCCTTAATGCGAATGTATTTCTATTCATTTAGCAGACGCTGTCCAAAGATTTGTAAGGCAAACAGCACTAAGTGCTAATTACCTAGAGCACTACAAAGCTGCAAGTACCAGAGCAACACTGTATGGATATTTAGTGAATCTTACTGATCACAGCCACAACACGAGTGAATGAAATTAGATATTAACTGCATGAAAACTTTCCCCGATGGGTAGTATCAGTGATGGGGTTTCTTTTTTGTTATGTTGTCCACGTTGGCCTTTATTAATCCCCTGTTTCGCCCCCCTTCTAGCTGATTCCCCTCTGGACTCTGTGAAGCCGATAGACAGCGATATCTCAGAGCCTCTGGAGGATCAGTTTGGGTCCAGAGATTCGGTGCTGAGCACGCAGTTTGTCAGCTACATCAAGGCAAGTCCCCCTGAGCCTCTACCGACACAGCCTTCTGCTTTTCTTCTAGTAACACTGCCACACGGTTTCAATTAAGATTTTAGCAGGCTTCCCTTGAAAATACCCAAAAGTGAAATCCTGAAAAATAAAAGAATGTATTTGAAAGTTCTTGAAAAGAAGAACATTTTGACAGACTACTGGTACTATGACAAGCGCTTTAATTTTTTTGTTGAGAAATTTTGCTGAACGTCCATAAAAAGTTTGTGTCCTCATCTTATGTAAATGTTGCCCTCAGAAACTGATCCTGGATCAGAATACACATTCTGTGGGAGTGGTTTGAAGTTGATTCTAGGATGGCATTCATTTTCAGGGTCAATGAGGCCAGCGTTTAATTAGTGGTCTGCAGCACTTTTGATGTAGCCAACTTCGTAGTTATTTTGTGGGCCCTTGAATTTATGGGGCCTTGGAAGGGCTTTGAAACGAGTGCTGTGCTTTATGAAATAGTGAGGTATGGGAACACTGTGGGAAAGCTCAAGCGGGAAAACTCAGACCTCTAAATAATGCATAAATATGCATTTTAACAAGCAATGTTTTGGCAGTATTTTTAAGTCTGGGTGAAAGGTTGGTCTGAGGAGTCTCCAGTGTCTGTGGATTGCTCGTTTCTCAAGTCTGTGTAAACTCTTATCTTCAGCCGCACTGATGATAAACACCCGTTTCCCTCTGTTTTTCTCTCGTCTCTTAAAGTGTGTCTGTAAGGCTGTTATTTTCTGGTTGTTAAATGTGTTACGAGGATTTGTAGTGTAATGTTTTTTGATGTGCAGTGTTGCTATGATGTTGTAGCAGTGTAATGTTCTTGTCTTAATGTGAGGAGAAATATTTTTTGCTGCATTGAAAATTTCGATGTTGTGCATGTATGTTATATATTGGTGGATGTACGATTATCACGTGCTGCATGCATGTTACTATTAATTTGTATGCAAGGTTTACGTATCTGCACTGCCACTTAATCAGCCCCTCAACTGTTGCTGCCGTGGTAACAGAGATGTTGGTTTTCCCGCTCCTCCAGGGCCGAGCGGCAGACTTTGACGAGCCCCTTAGGATTGAGGAGGACGCCAGCTGGGTCTCAGATCAGCCGTGGGTTTCTCTTTCTCTCTCTCTCTCTCGTCTCCCTTTCTGCCTCTCTCTATCTCTACCTCTCCCTCTCTCTCACTCCCACTCTGCCCCTTCTTTCTCCTTCTCCCTCAAGTTCAGGTTTAAAATAGCTTTATTTCTATGGCAAGTACACACTTATGTTGTCAAGTAGCATATGCAGTTACATTTTCAGAATAGCAGTGGAATGTGGAAGATCGAGGCCTTAAGTTATTTATTATTATTATTATTTCAATCACTTTGAACCAATCACTGTCTGTCAGACTGTTGCAAGTGGCAACGTACTGTGATGAGCGGCTGTCAGTGTCACACGCTCCCTCTTTCTCTCCCTCTGTGACATGCTAGTTTCCACTGTGGAGTTACTGATGTTTTATTTGTGGGCTTCTTTGCTGCTTGTTTTGTTGTTCCTGCTTTTCATTCCTCCTCAGAAATTCATTGACAACTGCCAAACAAAGAGCTTTAAAAAGTAAAAATACCCTACCGCACTCTACTCACACTCTGCATCCCCTTCTTTTTGTTCTCAGTTTCCCTCTCCTTTTCCCCCTATCTCTCTTTTTTCTCTAAAGCGCTTGATTTTCTGTCAGATTGAACTGCTGATAAACTCAGGTTACTGTCCTCTCACTAAAAAACCCCTCACTGTTTTAAACAATGTTTTATTAAATACCTAAAAATGAGCAGTTGCATAGCAATGTGGATGTTCTCCAGTAAATTTATAATCGCCTGTTAAGTAGCACAGGTTAAACGTTGATGGAATCAATGGCAGTCTTCTTGGAGATGACCCGTGTTAATTGAGTGTGTCGGGGTATTGCTGTACCATTATACCTGGGGTGCGTCCCAATATTCTTCACTCCCCACCTCCTTTCCTCCACTCCCCCACTACCACTCCTCTCCTACCCTGAAGTATGCAAAACTGCCTGAACGTTTCAAGTACAAGCATTTGCATGTACAGTATACAATGTACCTGACATTGCGGTTTGCGTCGAGACATGAATGAATTAATAACCATTTATAAGTACTTAAGATGTAATCAGCAACATTGGATTAAAACATAAAGATCCGTTTCCGGGGGAGAGGAAGTAGTAGTGGAGGAAAGGAGGGTGCATTTTTCGAGTATTGGGACGCACCCCTTATTTCCTGTTTCCTCCCTGCAGGTCAAAGGTCAGAGAGGGAACAGAGATCCACATTGACATGATCAACCAATTGAAAGAGGCAGTGGAGCTGCTACAGGACCCAGACAGGTCAGTGGGCGTGTCTAAAAATGGATTAAATTAAATCCTAGAAGCTGCTGGGCGGCTCATCCTTTTAATGCATTGCTCTTGGGTGTGTATGGGGTTCATGGTCTGGTTGTGGATCCACACCCTGTCAGTGTTGAATGTGTCTGCAGCTCTACAAGGCGTCACAACTGGCTTTGGTGTTGCCCGGCCGGGGGGAGAGCGATTCGGTTGGTGGAATGACCACATCTTATTGTTTTTCGGCATTCCGAATTGGGAAAAGAGAAAAAAATGGGGCCACCTGGTGCTACGGCTGTTTCCTGTGCTTGCTAAATGCAGTGCGATAACAGCGTTAATGGTGCCATTTTCACTCTTCTCTCTCTCTCTGGAGGAATCTCCAGGCTCTTAGAGCTGCACTTAAACCGTTTCCTAAAGTAAATGAGCTGCTTTATCCTTCTTTTAAAATGATAAGCGATGAGCTGAAACCAAAGACGTGCTTAAAACAGCTGAGTGGATTTAACATGATGGAGAGAGGGAGACAAAAAGGCAGTCTTCTGGCTAAGGGAGTAGACGGTTGAGAGCCACGTTGTTCTCTTTGAGTGATCATGGGTGAAGTTTGGAGCAGAGTAGCTATGGGCTGGTTTTAGACTGAGGCTGCTGTAAATCTGAGTGGTTCTGACACTCCCCCCCTCCTCCTCTCGTCCCGCAGAGTGAAAATGGACCCTGCGGATCTTTCCGGAGTGCAGCTGTACCCGGTGGAGATGGTTATGGTTGAGGAGTCCTTCAAGTAAGCTTCTCCTCCTCCTTCTCTCTCTCTCTCTCTCTCTCTCTCAATGTACTGCAGATATTATTCCAGGTTCTGAGGGTTACCGGTGGTATGTTTTGTTTCTGTCTCTCATAAAATATGAAACATGGGACTGTGACATGATGTTTATCATGCAAACATGCCTAGGTGGACATAGAGTAATTGTAATAATATTATTATTTATTCCATGGTTTGAGTAATACTCAATTCTGTATGCTGGCTACAGTTGATACAATATAAACTTGTGATTGTAGAAGCTGAATGATTATCACTTGCTTTACATTTGAACAACGTGGTTACATCAACACTGAGCTCGCTAATATATTCCGTATTTACTCAATTTAGCAAGTTTCCACACAAAGTATGTTGTGTTATGTTGTTTAGCTATGTTGGCTCTTATCTAATCACAGAGGTGCTCAGTTGAATGAAGACAGCCTCACTATAACTTTGTTCAGACGGTATAGCTGCGGTTTTGAAGCACATGGAGTAGATGGCTGGCTAGCTATCCATGATAAAAAACATACTGAGACCAATTTAACCCAAGATAAAATAGAATTTTAATACAAAATTATGCGAGTGACAGCGAACCTAGCATAATGCTGGCTTGCTAACTAGAACGAGAGGAACTAGAATGAATGAAATGTTGGTTGTGTTGTGTGTGTCTGCAGCTCTCTCTTGGTTGAAACTTTAACTTTTTTGAAAAAAAAAAAAAAAAAAAAAAAAATTAAATGCTTTTTTTTTTTTTTTTTAAAGTAAGTATATAATTAAACAAAAATCCACTTTCACACGTGTGGTTTTTTGTCTCTCGTCATGCATCATCATCAATCAATAAAATAATCAAACAACCCCCACGGTCCCGGATTATTCCTCACATAACAAGCTGTACACAGTAAAACTAACCCAATACCTGGTGGTATGACTCTCTCTCTCTCTCTCTCTCTCTGCAGTGGCCAGGAATGTGCGGAAGAGCAGACCACACCAAAGGTAAACTGCTTGTGTTTTCTGTCTGATGTCACTGTGAAAGACGTGCACCCTTCATTCTCTTAGAGCGATCAGAACCGCTGTGCCCAGCCACACTGGGGTCACCAGTCAGACGCAGCAGGTCTTATTGTACTGTGCAGGAGTCCGGCAAAGCAGTCTGTCCATGCCTCCTTTGGCTGTAGAGGAGAGGAGGAGATTTCTGGGGTTTCTCTTATTTCAAATTTTTGGCAGTAGGAGGTGTGTTTTGGAAAAAAGACCCTTTAGAACGGCGGGTGCAGTATATCTCTCTGATTGTGTGTCCCCTCATGTCCCTGACCTCTTTACCCCGATACCGTGTCTCTTTGCTTCCCCCTGCCCCAGCTTGACCGTTGATATTTCTGACCGTTACAGTGTTGAGTGGACATTTCAAAGCTTGCTAACTTGTAGAGTGGACGTTCTAACGTATGCTATTTTGCAGTGGGAATTTTCTGATGGTTGCTATGTGTCAGACTGAAAATTGTGATGGTTGTAGTTGTGTTGTAGAGTGAAACTTGTGATGGTTGCTGGTTAGAGTGAAACTTCTGATGGAAGCTCGATGGTTGTTATGTTGAACAGTGAATAGTGAAAATTCTGATTTGGTGCTATGTTGAATAGGGAAAGTTTTGATCGTTGCTGTGTTGTAGAGTGAAACTTCTGATGGAAGCCTTGAGTTCCAGAAGAAGAGGGAGTTGATTCTAGAGAGGGCCAGACCTGAGGCCCAGCTTGCTTGCCTGCAGTTTGAGAGACGAGTACCACCCCAGGTAACTGACAGCCTCCCACTCCCCATAAATTTGTTCTTCCATGGTGCATACAGTTAGAGTAGCTCCACCCCCACAGTGAGTGTCACATCATGACATCCCACCGCTGGCAGGACCCCTTTACTACCCACCCATCTGCAGCATAGATCTTATAGACTAACCAGATCGGCAGTTCCTATGTTCTTTCCAACCTCTGCTTGCTGATGATAGGACATTCAAGCTAGTTACGGGAGTTAGCGGTACAATATTACAGTGCAGAGCATCCATTGGCCTTGGTCACACCTCTTTAATGAATGCTCACAATATGCTTTAGATTGGAATGTTCTGCCTTCAATGGTCGGGAGACGGAGTTTTACAAGAATACAGAGCTGTGAATCTGGTTGGTTTATAGAATTTCTATCTTCAGCATTGCCTGTGCAGACAGAGAGTGGCACAGCGGAGTCTGTACTGCGTGCCTTGTTTCGCTCCCTGGGTTCTCCTGTGGAGTTGATCGGGAGGAAGTAGCCATGGCTGCCGCAGTGGCCAACTGGCAGCCTGGTCACATGACACCACAGGGAAATCTCCTGCCCTTAGGGAAAGCGCTTAATCAATCACAGATTGACTCGGAGCCGGTTACTACATCACACACTGCCACTCTAGACCTTGTAAAAGTGTTTTGTAGGTTTAAAAGGGGGTCAAATAAGTCTTGAGCAGTGAGAGTGGGATGATTCTTTTCAATCGGATGAATTGTAGAGAATATGTAAAGTGACCTAGTTTTACCTCTTCAAGTGATCGTGTGGATCGTATTGTTGGTATTCTCTTGCAGTCTGACAGTAGAGCAGGGTTTCCAAGCCCTGGTCCAGGAAAGCCACAAGGTGTGCTGGGTTTGGTTTTCACCGTTAAATCGGCACAACCAGGTCAGACCTAATCAAATCATTATAATGTGTATAACTCTGCAATCAATTGCCTTAATTAATCAATTAGGTGCTAAGTAATGAGGAAAACCAGTGATCTCTGTGGCTCTCTGGGATGTGGGTTGCAGGATGACTTGTTGTATTCGATTTGTGTGGAGCGTCTGTAAGGTGGGACCCACAGTTCCCAGGAGAGGACGGTTGGGCCTTTTCCAGTCCTGCCAGGGGATAATTGCGGGGTTTTTAAATCATCTGGTTCAAGGGCATCATTTCCCCTACCCTGGTCAAGCTGGGGTCCTTTGACAACTGCGGTTGGTCCACCCAAAAAGCCATGTGACCCTTGAGGACCATTTCTGATCCAATTATTGTAAACTCTGTGGCTACAGAGGATTATGATTGGCTCACTACCGCATCCTGTGTGGGACTCGAGGGCTGTGATTGGCTCACCTTTGCAAACCTGGACATTTTTAACTGGGGTCGGCCTTTCGCTTGGCGCAGTTCAGATCTGAAAAAACAGCAGGACCACAGAAGGAGAACAAGAACTAGACCATGTCTCCAGGCTTTCATTTAATTTCTAAGAATAAACTGAACCAGAACACCAAAATACGTTTGTTGTATGCTTATTTAAGCCATTCTTTTTTAATGAGATTTTTTGTAAACTGAGGATTTATCTGGAAACGTAGACAGTGAGATCAGCAGCAGTGGCTTCTCAGTGCTTGGAAGTGAATGCAGAGACAACCTCTGCCTGACCCGCAGACAATCTGTCTCTCCCCCACAGAGCGACGTGATTGGCCAGGGAGCTCAGTCTGAGGATCAAGGAGACGGGGTAAGTGAGAGAGAGTGTGTGTGTGTTTGTGTGTGCGCTCTCATGTGTATGAGGGTATGTGAGCATATATTAATATTATTGGTGTTATGCAAAACCTTGTATATATTTTTTATTTTTACTATAAATGTCTTGCACAGCAACTCAACAGGTAATAAAACTGGCATAATACTCTAATGTGAATAAACAATAATGTTGTGTTGGTAAATGGCAAAAAAAAAAAAAACTTATTTTTTGTATCTGAGGATTCCGCTTTTTTGAGACCCAGGTTTTTTGTGACACGAATACTCTGCAGCGCTCAGGGTTAACAGCTGTAAAGCTGACTGAAATAAAGAACCGTTCAGTGAACACCAGAGAAGGCAGAGAGGGGAGAGTGCTTTGAGTCCCCACATTTGGATTCCAGCCAGTTCAGCTCTTAATGGGGGAAACTGGCTGCTGTGAAGAGGCTTCCCTGAAGAGGGCGCTGTGTTTCTCTTTGGGTCCAGGAAGAAGATGAAAGTTTGACCGTGTCATCCACCCTGAGCTCCCCTCCATTCGGCCTGAAACCACGGTCAGGTGAGTGGAGCCCTGGCCGCCTCTGAACAGGCGTATTGTGTGTGTGTGTGTGTGTGAGAGAGTGTGAGAGTGTGTGAGAGAGTGTGAGAGAGTGTGAGAGTGTGTGAGAGTGTGTGAGAGTGTGTGAGAGTGTGAGAGAGTGTGAGAGAGTGTGAGAGAGTGTGTGAGAGTGTGAGAGAGTGTGAGAGAGTGTGAGAGAGTGTGAGAGAGTGTGAGAGAGTGTGAGAGAGTGTGTGAGAGTGTGTGAGAGTGTGTGAGAGTGTGTGAGAGTGTGTGAGAGTGTGTGAGAGAGTGTGTGAGAGTGTGAGAGAGTGTGAGAGAGTGTGAGAGAGTGTGAGAGACACCAGAGAGCTAATTGCAAGTTTTCAGAAGGAATTTCTGTTCACATAAATGATGTTCTAAGCCAGAGAAGACTGTGGCTTTTTGTCTGACTCTGTGGAGTAATGTTACACTGGTCTTACCATCCAGTCTCCCCTTGCCCCGTAACACCCAGCTTACCTCTGCAGAGCTGCCGCCAAGGCACCACTTAACTGCCCCCCAGGGGCTCCATAGGGCTCCTGCAGTCACCCTCTTAATCCCTAAGCAGCAGCGCTCGATCAGGCGATCATTCCTGGAGCAGTTCCATGACACTGTGAGACTTTCACCGGAGAATGTTCCCTGGGAAAACGTTACCATTGGAAAACTGGACCCTGAGCCTTGGTATCTGCAGGGTTGTGTGAGGAGCAGGAGTGGAACATGCACCATAGTGTAGCAGAATAGTTGGGTAACTGGCCTTGTAACCTGAAGGTAGCTGGTTCAATTCCCAGGTAGGACACTGGCGTACCCTTGAGAAAGGTACTTAAAGTTAGAGTATGCAACTTTTTCCCAACAGTCACATTTGTTGTCAAAACATTTCAGTCACAACATCCTTTGGCCCTGTCCACAGAGAAAGAGACACACACCCCCGCCCCACTGCTTCCACAGCCCTCGTTGTAAACATGCAAGTCTCCTAGATCCGATTGCAGGATTACAGACTGGTATAGCTAACATTACAGTAAAAATGTCAGCTAAAAGTCCAGGTAAAACAATGGAATCTTTTTCTGTTGTTGCATAACACTGAGAGCCTGATTTACTAAGACATTTAGCACATGCAAAACCAATAACATGACCAATGATTGTTATTGGAATGTCTACCTGGTAAACTGGCAAGGTCAATCTCACTGTTGATTGGTTCGCAATGAGAATCTCTTCGATTGGTTCTACGGTCTATGGTCATAAGCCACTCTGTTTTGAAAACTTGCTTTGAAAACAAAATTCGGAGCGAATTGCTGGTTTTAGAATGCAGAATTTGAGGGTATAAGCACAGTATATGGTGCTGGATTTCTATCAGAACAGTTCTTTCTAAGTTTGCTACAAACTAAGCATGACCGTTCCCTGATATGTTTCTCAAAAAAAAGTTGCATACTCTAGCTTTAACCTGAATTACTTCAGTATATATCCAAGTGTAAAAAGGGATGCAAAAATGCAAAAAAAGTTGTGTGAATCGATAAGAGCGTCTGCTAAATGTCTGTAATGTAATGTAAAGTTTCCACTGGCGTACTTTGGCACAATCCCGGAGCTCCCAGAGTTCATGTCGACCCTGGGAAGGCCTGCCAGTCATCACCTGCAAGCCATCAAATCCAAGCCAAGCATCCCGCACCCTGGTTCTAGAGAGGCGCAGGGTCTGCTGGTCAGCATTGCTACATAACCGATCAATTAAAGCTGTCGATTTCATAGTTAACTCGCATCGCCCTGCGGCTCTCCAGGACCAGGCTCGGGGAGCCATGATCTAAAACACAAAGTGCCTGAAAGTGCTTTTAATTTTCGGGAAGCTACGATAGCCCACCCTGAGTGTTCTGTTTCCCGGGGCAACCACTGATGAGCAAGCCCTCCCCCACCAAATAATAAAATAAAACGGGAGAATCCTGATCTGTGTAAACACTCCCCCAGAGACCCCCCAAAGAGATGATTAAAACTGCATCAGACGATAAAAAGCTGCAGTGTTGACGATAAGGCGTTATTGCTTTGCGCCCGTAATGGGTGGTCTGTGCCCCCCCTTACCCCACCCCCATGTGTGATATGAAGGCATTGGGTCCTGTTTTGGCTAACAGCAGCAGCATCCATCACATCTGCGCTTAGTAAAGTTAGAGTTAGCTTCAGCAGTTTTAAATGCTAACGGCATGTGATGAAAGAGAACTGTGAAACAACACTAACGCGATTTTATCCTCCCATGTCTTTGTTGTTTTTTTGTGCGTTTGGTTTACTACTCTTTCTACCTTTTGTGTGTCCTTTTCCTCTCGTTATTTTCTAATTTCTTTGATTATCACGTGACCGCTTGCTCCCGTCACGCTGGATATCGTTTGAACCCTGCGAATTTTCTGCACGTTCTGGATCTCTGTGGAAACCTTTAAACCCCTGTGCACGTGATAAATGGAATCCCGTGGAATGAAACCTTCATTTTATGCCTGCATTTGTGTCTGCTGCTTGGCTTTCCTCCTCTTTTCCCTCTTGTTTGCTCCATTAATTTCTACCAATAATTTTTGTTGGGTTGAACCCTCGCGACTTGTCTTACTCCTCCCTTCCTCCCTCCCTCCTTCCTTCCTCCTTCTCTTTCCCTCTAGCCCCCACCTCGCTGGCTTGCTCGCCCCCGCCTTGTCTCCGCCCCCTCACACAGGCCACTCCTGCTGATGGAGACTCTCTCAGTAGGGGCCCTGATGAAGGAGCCATGTGGCACAGTGGTAGGTCCACCCTCTCTCTGTCCTGTCCAATCAGAGAAGAGACCCAAAGTGCATGGGGGATTTCCTGTGCAAAATACTGTGTGTGTGTGTGTGTGTGTTTAGGCTTTGAACTTGCTCGTTTCGTGTGGGAAGACCTTTATGACACATGGGGGGGGAGAAAGACCTTTTTTTTTAGACACAAAAAAAAAAAAAAAAAAAATAATATAAAGGTGATATGGACTGTGTGGAGACTGTTTTTATTGTTATTGTGGGCTGCTCTCTCCAGCTCTCATTTTTTTTTTTTTTTTTTTTTTTGAGCATTTAGAGTAGTCCCAAGGGGGGAGTATCCTAATGGAAAATGGAATGACGGGCTTAAGGGCCAGTCTGAGCTGTGAGCGCTCAAACTCACCAAGCGCCTCCTATTTCACCTCAGGTTAAGGCCGGCCGGCACACTTTTCTCTGAAAAAGTTCAAAAAGTTAAGTCCCATGGCCATGGTTTTTTGGTATTTTATTTTATTTTTTTAGAGCATTTACTTGTTTTTTTTTTTTTTTTTTTTTTTTTTTTTTTTTTTTTTTTTTTTTTTTTTGATCAGATGCTGTGACATAGGTAATGTCAGTTTCATGCTCCTCAAAGTATTTGCCGACTAGTCATGTTCTGTGGAGGGGGGCGTTGATAGCCTGAAAGACATTCAGATCGTTTCATGAATGCACTATTGCCTGGATGCTGTACAAATCAAGCTTTCCTTATATTAGAAAGAACTGACGGACCGTGTCTGCAACACTGGCCCACAGCAACCAGCAGAAAATGCTCTCGGCTGATTTGAGCACCATCACACCGCCTCTTATTTCAGATGGGGTGAACTGCAACAGCCTGTTACTGTGTGTGTGTGTGTGTGTGTGTGTGTGTGTGTGTGTGAGAGAGTGTGTGTGAGAGCGTGTGTGTGTGTGTGTGTGTGTGTGTGTGTGTGTGAGAGCGTGTGTGTGTGTGTGTGTGTGTGTGAGAGCGTGTGAGTGAGTGAGTGAGAGTGAGTGAGTGTGAGTGAGTGTGAGTGAGTGTGAGTGAGTGTGAGTGAGAGTGAGTGAGAGTGAGTGAGAGTGAGTGAGTGAGAGTGAGTGAGAGTGAGTGAGAGTGAGTGCACACGTGTGTGTGTGTGTGAGAGAGAGTGTACATGTGCGTGCATGCATGCATGCACACGTGTGTATGTGCGTGTGTGACTGCAGTGAAGAATATGTAGCTCTGTCTCAGATCAGACACTCAGATTGTAGGGAAGAATATACAGCTCCTTCTCAGCCGGGTGACTGCCCTGCCCTGCCCAGACAGCTTTGTACATTTCTTGTATGATAGTTTTGCTGACCTGGGCCATCTTTTGAAATGATTGAAAGTTTAAAAAAGAACAGAGGCGGTAAAAGAGAAAGGCCCTTACTGCAACCTCTACCCCAGGACTACAAAAGCATGTTTTTCTGCTCACAGGATATGTTCATAAATAGGTACTCCTCCTTCCCAGCAGAATGGGGGCTTCTCTCACATCCCCATCCCTCTCTCACTCTTCAAAGACCCTGAATCACAGAGTGGGGGTGAGAGACAGAAAAAGAGAAAGCTGGAGAGACCAAGAGAAAAAGAGAGAGAGAGAGTCCTGACATGTTTCACTGAATAGTTTTCGGCACATCAGTTAAGTTGCAGCTTTGCGTTTATGTTATTTATTATGTTACACAAATGTCAAGATGATCACTTTCATTTCCATTTTACTCATTTGTTTAATCTAAATCTCCTTGCTGTCTCAAAATCTTTACTGTTAACAGAAGGAATTTTCTTTTCATGATGTCCAATAACTCACGCAAAACAGTACTGAATCAGGCCTTTCCTGGACACAAGATTCTTATAGGGTTTTACTCATCAACGAAGAATATATAAAGTATATAATTTCACTTGAATTTGTGTTCTGGTAAAATATGAGAACACTGGCAGATCTTTGAGGATATTGACCTGTGTGTGTGTCCGTGTCTCTGTGTGTGTGTGTGTGTCTGCAGCACTTCCTGAGCACTGCTTACAGTGTCACTAATGTTATTATGTTACACTAACACTGAGAGAATGTAGTTCAGTGTTAGAACCATACGAGGCCTTATTGTTCTCAGACCATTTCTCAGCCTGACTGCTGCTTACATCATGATTTTTATCCTGTGATAACATGCTGGTGTGTTTTCAGCCTGTCACGCTAATATCATCTCTCTCTATCGTTCTAGTGATTTGTGCTCATTTTTTAAATCTCTGATACTCTTCAGTGTAATTGTTCTTCAAAAAGCAACTACATGTCAAGATTGTGTCTGTCTTTTGACGTTAAAAATGCCAGAACAGTTTGGCTCTTCTGGAGTGCTGTGTGAGTTTGCTGTGCTTAGGTTTCCCCTAGTGGCTTGAATGAGTATCACAGGGAAAAATTGGCCTCCTTGGATATACTTGATGTAGTTTGGTTCATAGAAAAGGTTTTATAGATGTTAGCAGCTGCCTATCTGGTCCTCATATAACAGTATATATGGCAGTTGGTGTTTTGTTAAGGGGATTTTTGTTCCACAGAAAGCACTACAGCAGTAGCTTTGAGGGGTAAAATGTATCGGTGTGGGCAGAGGGCTTAAGGTTTGTGTGGCCACAGTGTCTACAGGTTTTTGTGGTTTGCTTTAACACAGGAAACAATTTAGGCCTTGAAAAGTGTGTGGACTGTTTAGCCAATCAATTACTTAAATGGCTTGCAAAGAGCAGAAACACAGAAAACCACCAGACACTGTTACCTTCTGGTGCCTCAGGGTTAAATATATAAATTGATAATTTGACCCAGGTATGATGTGTACCAAAGCCTTGTGTGGTTTAGTTACTGCAGCACCCACCCGACCCCTCTCTCTGTGGGTATGACCATAAAGGAGTGGTGTTTCTCTTTCTCTCTCTCTTTCTTTATCTCTCTGGGTATGGCTGTGAGGTAGTGGTGTTTCTCTTTCTCTCTCTCTTTCTCTATCTCTCTGGGTATGACCATGAGGGAGTGGTGTTTCTCTTTCTCTCTCTCTCTTTCTCTATCTCTCTGGGTATGGCTGTGAGGTAGTGGTGTTTCTCTTTCTCTCTTCCTTTGGGTGTGGCTGTTTCTCACTCTGCCGATTTCTTCTCTCACCCTCCTGGATTTGGGGTGCAGTCTTCCTGCGGACCTCCAAGAGCCTGGAGTCCATGGACCCCCAGTTTACCATCCGCCGCAAGATGGAGCAACTGAGGGAGGAGCTGGAGCTGATGGAACAGCTGAGAGAGGTGAGCAAGGCATGATGGGAGTTTTTTTTTTTTCAATTAGTAACTGTCTTTGCTCCGTTTACCTCCTCTCTCTTTCAGTCTCACTCTGTCCATCCACATACCTCTCTTTCACTCTCTCTCTGAACTGTATTGACGTGTGTGTGTGTGTGTGTGTGCGTGTGCGTGCGTGTGTGTGTGTGTGTGTGTGTGTGTGTGTGTGTGTGTGTGTGTGTGCGCGTGCGTGTGCTTGTATGTATGTATGTATGTATGGGTGGGTGTGTTTACCTGCAGAGCATTGAAAGCAGGCTGAAGGTGGCGTTGCCTGAGGACCTGGGCTCCTCTCTGATGGACGGGGTTGTGCTTTGCCACCTGGTGAACCATGTCCGCCCTCGGTCTGTCAACAGCATCCATGTGCCCTCACCTGCTGTGGTAAGCACTGGGGTGTACATTACCCTGGGTCAGGGTTCAACTGTGGAGTGTTGGAGTTCACTGACAAAGCTCTTTGTGTGTGTGTGTGTGTGTGTGTGTGTGTGTGTGTGTGCGCGTGTGCCCTCCAGCCCAAACTGAGTATGGCGAAGTGTCGGAGGAACGTGGAGAACTTTCTGGATGCCTGCAGGAAGTTGGGCGTCACAGAGGTGAGTGACACGCTTCCTGTAGACGGATAGAGCACTGACCCAGGATCAGTGACAACGTGTGATTAGAATTATGGTGGGATTACTAATTTGAATATTGGCTATAATTATGATAAGAACACCTGCGCACAATGCACACCAGTGAGAGGGGTGGAAGGCGGCGTCGGTTCCTGGGATGACCTCCATGATCCATCACCAAGATGGGTGCGACTAAATCCGGCTCCAATATAAAGTGCTGCAGTAAACGCCTCACCGGCCCTGGACCTGGAGAGTCGAGGGATCCGCTGGTTTTTATTTTCACCTGAAACCAAACTAATTTAGAGCCTCAATGAGTTGACTGTGCAGTCAGTCAACCACTTGACTTGATGCAATGAGGGCTGAGTAACAGTGAAAACCAGCATCTATGTGACAATGTAACATGGTTGGCTGCATCACTCATCTTATCAAATATGAACCATGCCAGTGCCGAATATGGCCGCCAGCCCTGTAGAGCGACGCACAATTGGCTCTAGCATCACCCAGGAAGGGGATGGTTTCAGTCAGCCAGGATTACGGCGTTTCACTGCTTACCTGCAACTCCTGTTGGTTGACTGAGTGCTTGCAAATCCGTCTGAAGTTGCACATTAAGGGCCTGATTTACTCAAATTAGTTTTACCTTTAGCATGTGAAAATTCATTTAGCGCACGCAAAACCAATAACACAACCAGTGATTGGTGCAAAACAAATACCATGACAAATCATTGGTTATGTTGTTAGTTTTGCGTGTGCTAAAAGGTTTTGCACTTGCTAAAGGCCTTAGTAAATCAGTGTCTTCCTCCAACTCGTGTCTGCTCAAGCTGGACTTGTGAACTGTAGTGTGATAAGAGGCGGAGAGTTCACATGTTCTGGAAGAGAGCACACGCTTCTTTGCACTCTTCGTAGTCGAGGTTGCAGCAAAGAGCACTGATACACACATATACAACTGGGCATGCCAAATTAGGGGAAAAAGGGTGAAAGGCATTAAAAAATATTTTTGTTGTCACCCCAGTCAAAAGCCTGATATAGGCTGCCGAGGTGATACCTGTATTTGATCCCAGAGCCACCTTCCACTCCCCTCTACCCTGTGAGAGATGCAGGGCTAATAGACCAGTCATATATCACTGAGTGTGCTGTCATCACATGGCTTTGGCTTCGGAAACATCACCTCATTAATGATCTACCCTATAGACCAGGGGTGGGCAACTCCAGGCCTCGCGGGCCGGTGTGTATGCAGGTTTTTTTTGCCCCCCCGCCAGTTATTAATTATTTAATTCGTTTAACAATTTACACAATTGATTTTTAATTACGCGATATACATATACAGCAGCTGCATGCATCTTTGTGCCGATATGCGTGTATTGTATTATTTTATTTATTTGTATTTTGTATTTAAATGTGATGTGAATGTGTGTGTGTAATTGAATTAATAATTAGCTGACCGGGGGTGTAAAAAAAGGCATGCAAAAAAACCGGCACCACAGGCCGCCCCGCCCCCAGCTATAGACTCAGGTCCTACCAGAGAAAGTGCCCCCCCATCACCACCACCCCAACTGATTCATAATGTTCACAGAACATTGCTACAACAGTCTCATGGTGATACAGCATGAAGGAAATGTTGTGGAAACATTGCACATTACCAGGGATACATGCAGTCCTATGGTGCAAAAGAGCTTTTTTTTCATGGTCGTCTTTAGCGCAGTCTGTCTATTTGCAAAGCAATCACGGCGGCAACTCATATTTTAAAGTGCAAATCAGAAAGAGCAAATCCTCCTGGCTTTGGTGGGAGGGTTTTAAGGAAGGGTCATTGCAGAAATGACAGTTATATTGGACAGAGCACTGGTGCCTTTTTAAACAGTGCCTGTAGGCAGAACTGTTACCCATAGGACCAGAAGTCTCACACACTCAATATCCAAGTCAGTAATAATACTGCCTGACACCTTCTCTAGCTGACAGACCCATACCAAGGCATGAGTGTGCAGCTCTGAACCAAACATCTGTCAATTCACTGTACCTGTAGCCTGGATGTGGGATTCCCTTCAGGGGAAAATAGCTTCCAAATCCAGGTATCAATGACTCTAAAGGGTTTTTGGAATGTATAATATAAACTAAATCAAATGGTAGTGTTTTTAATCATGTTACATAAGTATAGTGTCCAGGCAACTTAGGTTGTGTTTTCTTAAGAGGATATAGTTAAATAATGTGTAAAAACACCTACTATTTGAAGGATAACATTGCTGGAATGATGAAAATATAAACCGAGTTAATCAAAAATGCACTCAGGGGTGACGTGGTGATGCAGCAGTAAAAGTGCAGACTTTCAGTCTGAGCAGTTGCACTCCGAGGATCGGGGGTTCAATGCCAGATCAAGTATGGCCAGCGCCATCTCGGGGTGGGGCAGGGATGGGCAACTCCAGGCCTCGCGGGCCGCTGTGTATGTAGGTTTTTGCTGCCGCCAGTTACCCTGGCTCAATCAGCTAATTAGTCATATTCACCAACACCGATTCACTCGTAAATTAGACCACAATAAAACTCTACAATACATGCATGTAGGCACAGGAACATTGATCAACTTCTGTTCATGTCGCGGAATGTAGCTAAAATATCAGATTATGTAAATGATTGGGCGAATAAAATAATTGGTAATTGGTGGCAGCAAAAACCTGCATACACACCGGCCCACGAGGCCTGAAGTTGCCCATCACTGGGGTGGGGGGAGGACTCGGTGGGGGAGAATTGTGCCATACAAGCGGCCTCGGGTGAGCTGGAATCACGGTCAGGAGCTTGAGGAGTCGTGTCCTGAAGAGGACGTGGCGCCCTCCTTCCTACTACCGGCTGACGGGGTTGTCGGGGCAAATTATCTTGCTACAGGGGGAATTGAATTGAGATAAATTTAAAGCACAACTGAACTTTTGCAGAACTTTGGGTTGTGTAGTTACTTGGCCATGATATGAGTCCAAATGGTGGCAAAATATGTTCATTAGTTGCTCTGTGCTCTCCTGGGGTGATCCAGATTAGGGTAACATTAGCTATGTGTCGCTCTCCATTCACTTCTATAGGGCAGCTAAAATGGTCTCAAAATGACACTTCTAGCACGTATACGAACGCGAACGAAGCGGATTCTGTCAATACAAACAATAACCAGTTCTCGTATGTATTGTTTTTGAAAAATTAAATGGCCCTGGCTTTTTCGTATTTTATTTGGAACGTAGTTCCGGTAGGTAAAGCTTGCTAACAACAACACTGAAAAAAATTGTACTTTTACAAATAATTTCAATTACCCAAGTTTCCTGATTTGACCGAATTATATGCTGCCAAATACAATGCAAAAGGTAATCAGGAACATTTTGTGAAGCAAATTTTTAACAGGAGGGAGATCCTGGAAAAAGGGTTTCAAATTGTAGACTAATTTCTGTCAAGGTGAAAGGTGGAGTTTATTCATGATTCTCTTTGCAGTTAATGTTCCCTCTTGGAAAAACTATTGTTGCATTTAGCAGACACCCCTGTCTAGACCAACGCACACCGGTTACATATTTTAATGTACAAGCCATTTATATAGTTGGATAAGCACCAAACCAAGTTTGGTACATATAAACCAGATGTGCCTTCCTCAAGGGCAGTGCCCCAACAGGGAATCAAACCCGCAACCTCTCAGTTACTGGACCAGTTGCCTCCCCATTATTCGACATCACAGGTGTCACAATCCAGTAGGTTGCAGCACCAGTGATTTGTTGGAAGTCCCTGATTGGCTATATGATCCTCACACCTTGTTCTCAATGCCTTAATTGGCTGCTAATTGAAAGGAAACCACAAAATATCTGCAGATACTGTTTGGCATTCTTGTTCTGCACGATGTCTGATATGGTTTGTTAGTATCACGTGAGATATTGTTCAATGCTTTATTGCTGTTGTGGACAGGACAGGGCTTTGCTGAGTGAGCAGTTTGGACCAAAAGCAGTTGCTGAATGATTGCTTCTCCCTTGTCTGACACGCTCAGTTAGTTTTTTTGAGTGGAATTGAAGGCAGCGATGCTGAGTTAAATGCTGTTGTTGTAAAACAAACCTAAAGACTGCTCATTAATTTACTCTTCCAGTAAAGCAGTTAAAGGAATGTGGGGAGCTGCCAGATACTTGTCAGTGTGGCTAATGGTTCTGTAATTGGTCCCCACTGTAACAGTGGTTCATGTAGTCAGCCAATAGGATACCCTCACTGTTTGGAGTGAGTCTGATGGAAACCCATCTGTCACAATATTACTGTAGCTTTGCTCTTACCGCCAGTGTACATAGTGCTGTAGCTTCTTACTCCAGGGGTCCCCAGTTCTGGTCCTGCAGAAGGGGGGGTTGGTTTCATTTTAAGGTGAAAGCAAAAACCCACAAACCTTGCAGCCGTCTAGAACCAGTGTTGGGGAGCCCTGCTAACGAATTTGCTGTGACTTGACTGTCACCATCTTGCATCCTTTGTCCTGTCGCTTCCCTTTAGATGGTTCTGTAATCTCCCAGCCATGGCATACTACACTTCTTGGTTCGTGTTGTGTGATTGCCTTCCTGTTATTGTACATTTATGTACCTTAGCTTCTTTACTTCTGTAGACTGCCCTGTAGTAGACTGCCACTGGTGCTTTACACTGTTCTCTTTCCTGTCCTCTGCACTGCAAAAAGTACAAGGTTGTAGCACAACTAACGGGGCAAATTATCTTGCTACAGGGGGAATTGAATTGAGACAAATTTAAAGCACAACTGAACTTTTGCAGAACTTTGGGTTGTGTAGTTAGCTGGCCATGATATGAGTCCAAATGGTGGCAAAATAAACTCCTCAAAAAAAGTTTGGAAACGTTATTTCGGTCGATTATTCCTCCCCTTTATTAATACCAATTGGTATTGTATTTTATATCGTTGGAAAGCCTGATTAGTCACCTTTACAACGAGGTACAAACTAGGGGATCATCATGCATTGAAATGAGCAACACAGCAACCGTGTGGGTAGCGGCCAAAAAAAAAAAAAAAAAAAAATCCCCCCATGCAATCTTCTGTCTATTCTCTTTCTTTCTCGTTTTCTAGTGCTGCTGTGGCAGGTGGGGATGGGGATGGGATGGCCATCCACCCATGTGCAGTGGTGTGAGGGTGACCAGCATGAGGGGAGAGGTGAGAGGTGCTGTGGCTGGCGTGGGGGTTTCACACACGCTACTGAGTGAGAGCCAGTGAATGAGTAAAAAAATAAAAAAAAAAAATAAAAAAGTGTTTTTTTTTTTTTTTGTTTTTATTACAAGAGTGAGTGCAGTGCATCCAGTCCACCAAGAAAAAAAAAAAAAAAACAGAACAGAATAAAAATATTGCAGGGATTTTTTTTTTTTTTTTTTTTTTTTACCCCCACCGGTACTGTGTTGCTGCTTCCCACACGAATCGACGATCCGACAGTTTTGTACCTTTGTAAAAGGTGACTACTTCAGCTTTTCACCAATATAAAAATAATACAATACAAAATATTATTTAAAAGGGGGGATAATAATCGAAAAAAATTTTTTTTTCCTTTTTTTTTTTTTTTTTTTCTTATGTTCGTTAGTTTCTCTGTGCTTCCCTGTGGTGATGATCCAGAATAGGGTATTTGTCGCTCTCCATTCACTTCTATGTGGCAGCTAAAACGGTCTCAAGCAAACGTTCCTAGTACTAGTATATATTTATGGTCCGACCTGCCGACATTTTGGTAGTCTTTTCTGGTAGCTTGCTAACAACATTGAAGAAAATAGTACTTTTATAAATAATTAAAATTACACAATAAGAAATATGTACGATGACTGGTTATTTTTTGTATTGACAGAATCATCTTCTTTCATGGTTGTATATGTGCTAGAAGTGTCATTTTTAGACCGTTTTAGCTGCCTCATAGAAGTGAATGGAGAGCGACACATAGCTAATGTTACACTAATCTGGATTATCACCCCAGGGGAGCACAGACCAACTAACGAACATATTTAGCCTCTATTTGGACTCATATCATGGCCAGGCAACTACACAACCCGAAGTTCTGCCAAAGTTTTCTTGTGCTTTGACAAGTGTCTTAGTCTTGTAATGAAACTTGCTATGAGAAATATTATTTATTTTTCTCAAATAAAAAATTTGCACTTGTTTTAAGTTACTTTTTGCTTGACAAGTGAAATCATTTTACCCCACTGGCAAATCTTGAAATGAGTCTCACCTTATTAGCAATATTTTTGTCTTATTTAACAGAAAAGTAATAGAAGTAAGATTTGAAGTCTAAATATAAGAAATAAATACTTGTTAAGACTATTCTTTGGTTTTTGCAGTGTGATTGGTAGTTTGCTGCGGTTTGAGATTCTCGGGGTTCATGCTGTATCGGCTTCTGTGCATCTCTGAACGCACCCACGCCTGCCTGCTCACCTCTGTCTGGCTTCTGTGCATCTCTGAACGCCCCCACGCCTGCCTGAACTCCACGACACGCAACTGCGCAGCTGCAGCGACCGCCCGGCCTTGCAGCACTAGCAGAACCCATCCATCCGCACCCCTAACACTCGTATTAATCCTCACTCAACACTCCTGCTTTCTGAAAGAGGACACGTGCGCATCTGTGCTCTCCTCACCCAATAAAGCACATGGTGGTTTTTTTTAGCTCGGACACTCAGGTTAGGAATAACACAGGGTGAGTTTGAGCTCGGACACTCAGGTTAGGAATAACACAGGGTGAGTTTGAGCTCGGACACTCAGGTTAGGAATAACACAGGGTGGGTTTGAGCTTGGACACTCAGGTTAGGAATAACACAGGGTGAGTTTGAGCTCGGACACTCAGGTTAGGAATAACACAGGGTGGGTTTGAGCTCGGACACTCAGGTTAGGAATAACACAGGGTGGGTTTGAGCTCGGACACTCAGGTTAGGAATAACACAGGGTGGGTTTGAGCTTGGACACTCAGGTTAGGAATAACACAGGGTGGGTTTGAGCTCGGACACTCAGGTTAGGAATAACACAGGGTGGGTTTGAGCTTGGACACTCAGGTTAGGAATAACACAGGGTGGGTTTGAGCTCGGACACTCAGGTTAGGAATAACACAGGGTGGGTTTGAGCTTGGACACTCAGGTTAGGAATAACACAGGGTGAGTTTGAGCTTGGACACTCAGGTTAGGAATAAGCTCCAGCCTCTGTTTTAATCTCTTGCTCTATTTTTTCTGCCCCCTCTCTTTCTCCTCCTCCTCTTCCTCTTCTCTCTTCTCTTCCTTGTGGCCTGCAGTCCTTGCTCTGCTCTGCGTATGACATTCTGCAGTCGGACCTGCGGCCCGTGCGGAACACCGTCCTTGCTCTGGTGGCACTTGAGCCCGACAAAGAGGGCATGGCCAAAAGTGTGGGTGGGGCTGAGGGCCAGGCTGCAGGTGTAGCTGAGGGTGAAGCTGTGGTTCTGGCTGAGGGTGTGGCCAAGGCAGAGGTTGTGAGCGATAAGCCTTCCTCCCGGGCCCCATCACCTTCCTGGTGCTTCTGGGACCTGATTGGCTCAAGCATCGTGCACCTTTTCTGCCTGGCTATGCTGTTCGCTGCATACAGCTGGAGTGAGCTGACATAATGCAGCTGCCCTGCTCAAGCCCTGCCTCAATCCCAGCTCTCCTGGGCCGTGATCGAATACGATCCCTGCCCACTGTCTCCTGTCTGCTCAGACCCCTGTTGGTTAGAAAGTGTAGATTTTGAATGAAGATACAATTAACAAAAATAAAAAGAGAGTAGTTCAGAATATATCCTGATCTTGTTCTACAAGTTGTAGTTTTTTTACTTCCAGTTTACTTCCCAAAATTGTCAGATGACTGCACAGTTCTATGGATGATTGTGCTCCTGAATCCCCTCAACAAAACCCCGGAAATAAGGGTTTCATCCTGGGATTTTTAGTGCCCCTATTTCTGAGAAAAAGTTGCCCACTCAAAAGCTTTTTGGCAAAGTTGACTGAAATATGCGCCCCCAAAGGGGTTAAGGGATCGTATTCGGTCACGGCCCTGGTCTTCCTCTACACTGCCTCCCACCCTACACCCTTTTCACCTGTTCCTGTCTCCTCCCACTCAACACCCTACAACCTTTTCACCTGTTCCTGCCTCCTCCCACTCAACACCCTACAACCTTTTCACCTGTTCCTGCCTCCTCTCACTCAACACCCTACAACCTTTTCACCTGTTCCTGCCTCCTCCCACTCAACACCCTACAACCTTTTCACCTGTTCCTGCCTCCTCCCACTCAACACCCAACAACCTTTTCACCTGTTCCCGCCCCCTTTAAAGGACCACCCGTGACAAACGTGTAACGTCCCCACAACGGTGCTGCTGTCAATTTACAGCAACATTGCATGGATGTTGTGAGTTAGCTGGGAAAAGATGGTAATGTACAACACACACACTCACACACACACACACACACACACACACACACACACATATGCACAGTTGCACACTTCAAGGTTGGGGACGTAAATTCCATGGCTACCTAAGTACAGGTAAGAAACACATCTAAGGGGCCCATCTCAGCACTACTGACCACCTTTTTTGTATCAAATTTAAAAGAAAATGCAACACAAATTAACCACGACAGTTCTGACAAAAAAGCGCTAAATAAGATTTAATTTTAAGTGTACATAAATGTGATGCTCTGGGCTGGACCTGTCTCTCAGTCACAAGACACGGAGCACATAGCTTGTCTGTAGCCAGGACAAGCACAGTACTCATTGGACACTGTCAGCAAACATAATCAACAACAACCAGAACATAATCATGAACATAATCAACAACAACCAGAACATAATCATGAACAAAATCAACAACAATCAGAACACAATCATGAACATAATCAACAACAATCAGAACATAATCAACAACAATCAGAACATAATCATGAACAAAATCAACAACAATCAGAACATAATCATGAACAGAATCAACAACAATCAGAACATAATCATGAACAAAATCAACAACAAACAACATAATCAACAACAATCAGAACATAATCATGAACAAAATCAACAACAATCAGAACACAATCATGAACATAATCAACAACAATCAGAACATAATCATGAACAAAATCAATAACAATCAGAACATAATCATGAACAAAATCAACAACAATCAGAACACAATCATGAACATAATCAACAACAATCAGAACATAATCATGAACAAAATCAACAACAATCAGAACATAATCAATAACAATCGGAACATAATCAATAACAATCGGAACATAATCAACAACAACCAGAACATAAGAACACATTGTGACAAGAATAGGCCCTTCAGCCCATCTACGCTTGTCATTTGCCTACAAATTGGGTATTTAACACCGCATCAAGCCTGCACTTGAACACTCCTGGAGTCTCTGACTCTTATTACATGATGTGGAAATCTATTCCACACGTTGACAACTATCTGTATAAAGACATAGTTCCTGATATTAATTTATTCATTATCTGATATTTACACATTTATTGTCCTCCTCATATTGCTTTGACATTACTGACTGGGCTCGCAGTGCATACGTACAAACAGTCCTCTGACACGCTACCCAGCTCTAGTAGTTTGGTATCTTTTCTTAGCCTATTGCCAGGATATTTCACAGACACTGATTCACTGATTCAGTTGTAGATCTGGATTAATATTGACCTGTGAAATGCTGTCTTAGTTTTTCTTTAACGTATACAGTATGTAAGCACATTGGTGTGGTCCAGGCAAACCCTTTTTGATGTTCATGACTGTAAGACTTAAAGATCTGGGGGTTGTTCCACTCCCAGTCCACCTTGTAAAAAACAGCTGGACAAAGCTGAAAATACATATAACAATAGACTCAAAGTAACCTCTTAATGGTGGGATTCCGGAACACTGATGCCCATGATTTTCTATGGATACTAGATGGTCAACTTCACATTCTCAGACGTTTCTAAAGCATTGAAGACCGAAGGTTCCAATTTGATACATCTCATGAATATTCATCAAGCGGACATGACTATGAATATTTATAAGCTGTAACAAAGTGCAAGAAACTCCGGTAATCAACTGGAACTTCCAAGACTAAGGAGGTAAAGAAGACAGATGGACCACAAGAGCTTACAATCTGGATACAATAGAGCATCTGTGATTATCTTCTGCTCTGTCCTGGCCCAAAGCCCTGCACAATCTCCATGCCATATTTATTATATAACCTCAACATTTTTCATCTCTAGGAAATAGCTGAGTGAACCTTTTTGAATTGTATTAATGTTCTGTAAATAGGTTTTTCTCTTCTTTGTATGTGACTGATTGAAAAACATAAGAAAACCTTACAGAACTCTGAGACTCAATTGAAGGGCTTAAACATTCTGACTGCACAGTAAGCACTCCACTGCAACACAGTCAAGTTTAAGTTAGTCTGGCTCTGTAATGACAGTCACTTGGACTCCCAGTCAGCAGACATACAGTGTCCACTAGTTGCCACCATCAACAAAGCTGTCAGTCTCCAGTGCTATGCACATTGCCACTGTGGTGGTCCATTGGCACAGTTGAGGTGAGGCAATGGATATGAGGACCAGCTGTTAAAAGAAGGAAAAAGAGTTAGAGAATGTTCCTGCTGCTAGTGATTTGCAAAACGCTGGTGGTCAGACAGCTGGCTGCGATGGTGTTCCAGTAGGTGTTTGCTTGCTCCTCCAGAGGGAGCGCTTCAGTGTGATAGTTTTATGTGTGAAATTTCAAACAGGGAGATGACTCCCAATGCCACGCAAAGCCCAATTAATTCATTAGTAACTAATTAATCAAGGAATTTATTACTTGTTTTTGTGGGGAACGTGCAGAAACGTGTAGCCACAGATAATTCCTCATGCAATAAGATTCACAAGCACTTCACCGTGATTGGTTTTTGGATTCCTCTCTTTTAATATACACAGCTGTTAGATGTTCTGCTGTTGCCATGACTACCTGAAAGTTACACACTGTTATCAATTTCGCTTCCCCTTTGAGTGATTTCACCTGTCTGATATTGATTTCAATGCTTTTTTGTGATGCTACTCATTTTTATGAATTGTATATCCGACATTGTATATTGAACGGCGAATAAATGTATAGTTTGGGTTATTTTCTAAACTTTGGTTTATTATTCTGAGTTGTTCGTTTCTGCCAGTACCTTAAGGGACATCACTCTCAGTTATTGCTGTGTATGACTGTGGATTTCACACAGTTTAGACATCTGTCACATTCCCTCTGTATTTCTCAAGTGTTCACAGTGTGATATGGTTCAAGTGTTGTATAAATATTGTGTTATTTTATAGGATCCAGGCTCACTGTAATGAAACAAATGGGAACAAACACATATCCACACATTTAACCTTCTGTACAGACGTTGACAACATAACCATTAAAAGGGCACCTAGGACATTCAATTAATTCTATTAAACCATCAAAAAAACTATGGTTTAAATATTATGATTTGAGATCATATTATAGGAGGTCAATGGAGCAGCTTTAAAGTTTCTAAAATTATGGACAATAGTATCATTGCGTTTTTCAGGTGTGGACATATTAGGTAGTGCGTTTCACTATAAAATGAATACGAAGTTGTTCAGGTGATCTGTTCTTGGCACATTAAGCCAACGCCAGGAAACCTTGTCTTTTAAGTGAGCTACATGCATGACACCAATGTAAAAAAATAAATTAAAAAAAGAGCTAATGCAGTTATAAAATATTTAGGTTCACGCAAATCAAAATACTATTAAATATGTTATTCAATATTAAATGACGATCAAAGCCAGAGTGCAGTTTTGTGCTCCAGTACTGATTTATTTAATTAAATGTGCGAATAAACTTTTCAGCAGTACTGTTTAACTGATCGATTTATTTCACATATTTTGAATGTCCACAGTGGGCTACATGCGCAGGGCCTGTGGACTGTATGCAGTCCACTGCTTTGAGCCCTGCTGTCACACACACTTCACACTGCCCTCGTGTGCTTCCTGTTCCCTGTAGCAGCCATTCGCAACCATCACGATCACTTCTGATTGACGTTTTTGTGCCGCCCTCTGTCTTTCTCTCTCTTCCTGGCTCTCCCTTTGTTGCAGGAGAAGTTGTGCCTTCCGCATCACATCCTCGAAGAGAAAGGCCTGGTAAAGGTGAGCGTCACAGTGCAAGCCCTGGTGGACGAGAGCTGCATCAAACAGGCACTGTTCACCTAAGAGGAGAGGGCAGCGGGCCAACGTTGAGCTTTACCTGAGGGCCTGGCTTCAGACAGGTTGACCTGAGGGAGGGGTTTGTGATGCTTTACCTTTGGGGAGGGGTTTGTGGATTGGGTGTGGCTTCTGCAGGTTTACCTGGCGGAGGGGTTTCAGAGATTTTTTTGTGGGGAGCAGGGTTTGGTGGGTGGGGTGTGGCTTCAGAGAGCTTTACCTGGGGGCGTGGCTTCACAGACAAGTTAAAAACTGTTGTTAAATAACTTTTTTTCTGTTGATTTGTTTACTTGCTACTATACCTCCTGAAATATTGCTGTTTTTAAACAAATATATTTTCTGCTCTTCACCTGATTGAGAACTAATTTTCACTGCCAGCAAAAGGGTCTGACCCACCATTGAACACTAGGTTGTGTTGTCCCGATAAATACAATACAGAATACACTATTTCCAGTGAGGTTTTTTTTTATTGAGATTTCTCATGTTTAAATATGTCAGTTTATAGTAGACTATCATGTGTAAGCATTCTGGGCAGTGACCAATCCTGACAATCACTTTGAGCTTTCTTATTTATATTTATTTATTAAAACTCCATGCACTTGTTGAAGGATTTAAACTGTGCATTGGATTTAATGTAAATTGAAAAGTAAACTTTTTTTTAAATACAGGTAATATATTTTGTAAAAAGTTTTGTGATTACATTTATTCGTATGTTTCAGGTTTTGGTTTTTGGTCTGTATGACAATCTTTTTTTAATTGGCAAGATGGCACAGCCTCGGGATTACAGCACTACAATATTGGTATAGAACGTTCCAATATTGTAGTACTGTTAATTGTTATGAGTGGATCTGCCGATTGAACCCCCCTTCTCTGCCAGGGGTGGGGTGTATTTGTATTCTGTTTGCATTTGTGTTAGAGAATGAAAAAGAACGGGGGTCTGAGTTTGGACATTCCAATTGTGCATTAATCTCACAGTCACGGACTATCCAAAATAAGTCCATTACAAGACCGAGAATATACAGGTACACAACTAAGAACTAACACAACACACACTGTCAGACTGTTGATGCTATAAGAAATCACTTTTTATGCTATCTAAACTGCGTCATCAAACCTTTTCTGAAATTTGGGAGCAGACATTGCACATGCAGCATGCAATAGGTTTACCAGAGTTAGGAGTGTTAATTCAAACCCTGATATTCAGAGACTAGCCCACAGACCCAGGTGAAAAACGATTATACTTGAAATATACTTTTTCAAAGTATACTTTTAGTAGTTTTTGTACTAATTATGGACTTTGTGCTAAATTGGCAGTGCTTTAAGTATACTAAGTGCACTAAAGTTGTTCAAAAGTAGACCTTAAGTTGAACTTAGGTGTACTTCAAGTGCACTGTGTATGTTAAAGTGGGACTATTTTTTAGTATACTTAAGTGCACTATGTATGTTAAAATGTGACTATTTTAGTGTACGTAAGTATATTTAAGTGCACTAAAAAAATATATGATTTTTTGGTATCTTAAATACACTTCATACACTTTTATGTCACCAGTGCATTTGAAACAAACTTTTAAAGTATTACGGTGTGTTTGAGACTATACTTGAAGTACACTTTTTAAAAGTACATTTTAATCATACTTCAAATTAGGTACAAAAAGGAAAAGTATGCTTGTAATAACATTTGTATACTTAAATAATATGTTTTTTACACTAAAGTATACTACTTTTTCACCTGGGGAGGGAGATCAGCCAGGTCCTCTTACTCTATTCATGCCTTTTCAGCTTGACTATGACTATGACTATGAAAGTGCTTTTAAACAATGTCCTTTTTGCACTAACCTGTCAGGGCATTGGCTTTAGCACAAAGGGTCTTCCATTAGCATCAGCCAGAGGTTCTACCATGAATGTTAGCGCACATTTTCATAATCTGTATGCAGGAGAGTTTGCACTTTTGTGACAAAGGGATGCTTGGAATGTATTTGTATTTTTACCACACGCTTTGCAGTATACTTAATAACTGGAAGTTTGTGTACAGCATATGTGTCTGGGGCTGATGGCAGCAGAATTTGTTTAAATTTATAGTAAAGTGAAGCTCAGTATCTAAAACTTGAGCTAATAAGACTCATTGTGAATTGTAATTTTGTTGAATGGATTTGCCAGTTGCCAAAAAATATTTTTTTTAAGAATTTTAAGAATTTTAGGTTTAAAAATGTTTTTCAATTTTTAAAGTTTTGTTCACAAGCCACATTGAATGAAATGTAAGAGTACATTGAGCATTTAAGGAATCAGATGAGCTTCGTTTTCCACACATTGTTTATACTCCATCTTAAGCATGTGGGTCATATGGACTACAGTAAAATGGTGGTGTAATGTTATAACGGTTTGTGCAAGCAGATGAAGGATCAGTATTTGTTGACTGCACTACATTGTTGGATCTGTTTATATGATGTACATATTTTCAGAGCCTCATATTGTTACTCACGATCTCACAGTTTGAGACCACACCAGGGTTTTTTAAATGTACAATATTTATACACATTCAGCAAATGCAGTAAGAAGTATATCAGGTAGCTCTTCTACTGCATTTTTATAATATTGTTGTGAATATTATACAATTATGATATCCATTAATCAAATTAAACTAAAGTAGGAGCTGACCTCAACAACTTTCAGTTGAATAAATGAACATTTCTCATCAGTCTGAGAGGGAGAAAAGATGAGCCTTGTGGGAAAGGTGTTTAGAGGCAGGTAAAAGTGCATGCAGCGTATGTGTTTTCAAATATGGCCTCTGCCTTAGTGTCTTTTCACACAGACTGGGTTTCATCAGCCTGTGGCTCCCATTAGTTCATTTCATTAAGAAAAAAAATCAATGCAGGACATTTTTTTCACCTGATCTGTGTTTATACTTTTATTACTGTTTAGTATTGTAATGTCTTGATTTCACAAATCTTCCGATACATTTCAAATCTACCTTTTTTTAAATATTTCCTTATGGTGAGTTTAATATATTTGTAAAAAATAAATAAATTTAAAAAAAAGTTTTTAGTCAAGTTTAATCTGCTGGATCCTGACAAGTGTTTTTTTTCTGTATATAAAAGGCTAAACTTGTACTTTGTGGTCAGGATGAATATATATTTTTTATTTGAATGGGGTTGTGTTATATTTCACCCTCGATGTAACATAGTCAAACGTTTTTTAAACTTCTTTTTATGTTGTGTGTGAATATGACTATTTGTTGTACAGTGTTTCTGTGATTTAGATGCATGACCTTGTCCAAACCATTGCCTTAATGACTGTAGATATTGTACAGGTTATTACAAGTATTACTGTACCAGTAAAACCCTGTTTGTAAAAATCTCGGACGTCTCTTTCTTTGCTGATACAGAATACTGCTCAAGCAGCCCGGGCTCACAAACTCACAGTAGGTACCGTGAGTCCACACCCGTAGCTATGGGCGGGCCTTAGGGGGCCGGGCCTGCCCACGGAAGTGCTAGTGCCCCCCCACTGGAAATTGAGGGGAAAAAAGAAAAAAAAATTATAGTATTTTTCAGTTAAAAAATTTAAAATACTAACTTTTTAAGACATTAAAATAGAGAAAAAAATTGTTCTGACCAGGTTCACATATGAGTAGGTACCGTGAGTCTGACCAGGTTCACATATGAGTAGGTACCGTGAGTCTGACCAGGTTCACATATGAGTAGGTACCGTGAGTCTGACCAGGTTCACATATGAGTAGGTACCGTGAGTCTGACCAGGTTCACATATGAGTAGGTACCGTGAGTCTGACCAGGTTCACATATGAGCAGGTACCGTGAGTCTGACCAGGTTCACATATGAGCAGGTACCGTGAGTCTGACCAGGTTCACATATGAGCAGGTACCGTGAGTCTGACCAGGTTCACATATGAGCAGGTACCGTGAGTCTGACCAGGTTCACATATGAGCAGGTACCGTGAGTCTGACCAGGTTCACATATGAGTAGGTACCGTGAGTCTGACCAGGTTCACATATGAGTAGGTACCGTGAGTCTGACCAGGTTCACATATGCTAATTCCCAGCAATTACAGTTTTTCTCTCGATTGCAAAAACACTAAAATCAAAAGTATTACACAATTATCAAAACCTTACACTAGAGGAGCAAAACATCGGCCCAGATTTGAACCACTATACGCGCAATGTCAGCCTCACACTTTTTGCAAAACAATACACGCAGCGATTTGCAAAACACTAAACGCACTTGTATACATTAGACACAGAAGTATATCATGATGTCACTTCCTTGCAATTCCAAAGCACTGACTGTCAAATTACCACACCTATGAGCCAATTGGTTAAACACAGCCATCAGGTGCACAAACACATGATTGCTTAATTGTAGACACACCAATCGGGTTTAAGCACTATACAAATGCAGCAGGTGAGTTCACCTGTCTTCAACCAAAATGGAAGGAGTCAGAAGAAGAAGAGTGAGGGTGAGAGGGGGAATCCACGGATGAGGTAGAGGAAGAGGCGGAGGCTGTGCCAGAGGTGGAGGTAGAGGAAGAGGAAGACCTGAAGCAGGAGGCGAACGTGCTCAAAGAAGAAGAGGACCAAATTTGTCAAATGAAATTCGCGCAACACTAGTTGACCATGTCTTGAACCACGGATTAACGCTGAGGGACGCTGGACTAAGAGTTCAGCCAAATCTTAGCAGATATACAGTGGCATCTGTCATTAGGACATTTCAACAAGAAAACCGGTTAGAAAAAAAAATATCTCAACAGTTACAGTAATCAGCTGCTTATTGTATGCACTATATCAGCACTTTTGATACCCCTTCCTGTGACAAATTACAGTAGGTTACATGTATTTTTTTTTACATAGAATTGAGGGTCGAGAACGACAAGGAGGAAGGGGGCTCGCATTCACGCAAGAACAAGAGAGAGATCATAAACATGGTTTTGACCAATAATGCTATCGGGCTCAGAAATTCAAGCCAACATTATTGGTGACCATGCCATTTTCAATAATGTCCATCGGGTCTCTGTCAACACTGGCACACATCCTGAAAATACATCAGGTTCAAATGAAACAACTTTATCGAGTGCCTTTTGAGCGGAATTCAGAGAGGGTCAAACAGCTGCTGCGGCATGAGTATGTGGAGGTATGTATTGTTCACTTTAGCACTGTGATGTTGCATACTGCACACGTAACCTTTTTACATGTAAATGTACTGTATACTAGATCTATGCTGAACTACACAATCTTGTCTTTCACTGTATTTCAGAGAGTTTTACAGATTGATGCTGAGGAAATCCTGCATGAATTCATATACATAGATGAGCTAGGTTTCAATCTCACAAAAGCAAGAAGGAGAGGCAGAAATATCATTGGCCACAGGGCTATAATCAATGTCCCAGGGCAACGTGGGGGTAACATAACCCTTTGCGCTGCCATTACACAGAATGGGGTCCTCCTCCGTCATGCCAATATGGGCCCTTACAACACACCTCACATTTTTGGACTGATTGCACAACATCGTCACAGCAGTAAACCAAATGCACCAGATGCAATACATTGTCATCTGGGACAATGTGTCATTCCACCGCTCTGCTCTAGTCCAGAACTGGTTTCAACACCATCCACAGTTTATTGTACTATACCTTCCACCATACTCTCCGTTTCTAAACCCAATAGAAGAGTTTTTCTCGCCATGGCGGTGGAGGGTTTACGATCTCCAGCCCCAGGCTCAGGTACCCCTCATTCAGGCCATGGAGGAGGCCTGCGACCAAATCGACGCCGCAGCTGTGCAAGGATGGATTCGACATTCAAGACGGTTCTTCTCACGTTGTCTTGCCAATGAGGATATCGCCTGTGATGTTGATGAAATTCTTTGGCCAGATCTAGCTAGGCGAAGAGATAATGTCTAGTATTTTCTGTACTGTATTTTCAGTTTTTTTTCAGAATTTCTTTTATTTTTATTTATTTTTTTTACTGTAATTGTAACCTGGATACAGTATTTTATGTTTGTCTGATATTTGCTGAGCTTACAGTGTTATGCACACGACTGTAGTAGCATGAAAAATTGGACATGTTTTGTTGTGATTCTCCATGTTGACATGTTGACTGATTTGGGTATATGGAGAGAAATAAATGATATTTTCATCAGTCTGCAGCATTGGTCTTGTGTAGTGTTTGGTGAATTTATTGTATATTTGCACTTTCTATATGTACTTCACTTACAGTACTCTAATCACTGAGAAGTAGAATTGCTAAAAGTGTTTTAGGTTAGCAACAGCAGTGTGTAACTGGTTCAAACAGAATTAAGTAATATGAAACGTTTGAACGATAGCATAACATTGGAAATGGGTAAAAACCAATCAGATTGCAGGACACAAGTTTCACAAACAACATTCCCATTGCAGGTGCTTGAGAGACCATGCTTTAATCAGCTATCCCAAAGTCAATCAAACAAAATAAGCTAAAAATAAAAAGTATAAAATGTGATTAAAACAATGTGCCAAACCAGAGTGAGAAAAGGGCAAGAAAGGTGACCAACAATTAACTGGAAATCTAACCATTCACCTTTTTCTCATTTATGCCAACAATAATAGACATTCCTTCTTAAACCACCAGATGGCAGCACTTAACTTCTGCTTTCACAACACCACAGACAAGGATCTGCTACCCTGGTCCTGGATAACTGTGGGGTGTGGTGGTTTCTGTTGTAACTCGGCACTTAATTGATCGATTACAGTGGTTAATTACACTGTTTACTGGACTTATTTGGTTTCTTAGGCCTGAACTGGTTGTGGATTTTAAAGCTGGAGTAGTAATAATGAAATTACAGGAAAAAACAGGAAATGTTACACAGTTGATTACAATCATAATACAGAGACATGATTAGACATAAACATTCGAATAGTAGGCCTACGCATCTTCTTTTTTTTTTTAGAAAAGATATCGGGGAACTGTCAAGCTTAGTTGGTAGCAATAGAAAGAACTGTTGTGAGCACCATCACCATACACTATTTATACAACTTCTGCATTCTAAAACCGGGTCAATGTTTTTTGTTTTCCAAACAAATTGGCTCATGACGTAAACCAATCGAAGAGAAAGGCCGGTTCATATCGCGAACCAATCAATAATGAGATTGACCTTGCACGTTCACCGGGACAAGCGACCCGTTATACTAACGAACCCGTTGCGCTATTTTACGCAAAGAAAAGGAAAAAAATCGCTCTGGAGTCAACAGATTATCATTTTAGAAGGTGGGGCGATGTTTGGAAGCGGGTTGGTTTAAACCCCACGGAAACATGCAGCTCCCATTGTTTCTACAGGACAGGTAGGTCAAAGGTTTCAACACTGGTTTACCTGGGGCCCCATCTTACACCCGGCGCTAAGTGGCGCTAACCCAAACGCAAGTGTCTTTGCTATCTTACACCCGACGCTGGGTTCATTAAAACGCCTAGCGGTCACGTCCTTTAAATACCATGTATTCTTTCCCCGCTGAAAGTGAACTGGGCGTGTTGGTCTTTAAATTAGGAGTGGTCAGGATTATTTTGGCGTATTGCAATCTTGAGCCATCAGAAAGCGCTTGCGCTAAAACCACCACAAACCTGGTCTAAAGTCATGTCGCAGTTGTTTACATGTTATTTTAACGGCGCATATAAGTGCGTCTACATAGGCGTGTGCACAACGCACGTACACCCTCCTGCCTGTTACACACAGGGGCGCGCACAAGCATGACTAAAATATCAAGATTACAATGTGAAATATTATTGTGTAGGCTATATAAAAAAATGCATAATAATAAAAGGGTCCATAAGTCAAAGACCATGCTGATAACACCTATATCAATCCTAATGCGCGAATTGTCATTTACACCTAATGCGTGAATTGTCATTCAATGGAAAACTCGCGCACTGCAATAGACGGACATTTGAGTTCTGAAAATGCGCTTCAGATGTCATTACAATACAGCTCTCTAGGCCTACAGCCTGTAAGTAAATAGAATGGTTTTGACTGAAAAAAGTTCAAAACCTTGTCCAGTGAATATTGCATTTATTGTTTTTCAAATAGCCTCGGCTACAGCGGATTCGCTGTGCATACGGTTTTTTCGATAACCTAAAAAAAAAGGTCATGTCAAAGAGGTAAATGTCACCATGTTAACTGAACCTTATTCTTAGTCGGTCATCGCTATTTTTTTAATTTCAGTGACCAGGTTTCTATACTCTCAGTTTATTAAAACCCCACTGATTTCACCTGTTATACCATAACTTGTAGTGGTTTGTGGCTGTTTATTTTCTTCTTTTTTGCGTTCTTCTCGTCCTGCTTTCACGATTGTGAATCAATCGGATTTTTTCCACGCTCCGTTTCGGGGTTTGCCGTCCTCATTATTGTTTTCACCTGTGCTTCTGCCTGCGAGGTATTTAAATTCCTCACTTCCGCATTTCCGGTGCTTTTTTGTCTCACGACTTTGCATTCAAGCCAGGTATAGCCAGGAACGGGCGACCTCCTGATATTAAACTCTGTTTATGTTCAGGGGGGACTTGCTATAGCTACTTAATCGGTATAGAATTTTCTACCTGGTAGCGTTTTGTGCTATCTATTTCGTTTTTTTGCTGTTCTCTCTGAGACAGTTTTTCTTAGTTTTTTCGTTTTGGTTTTGCACTGTTCCGGCTTTGAGCTGTTATTAGCTGAGAGTGTTCTTTTATTTTACGAAGTTTCCCGTTATTAGCTCATTACGTGATTTGTTTCGTTTGTATTCTACTAGTTGTGCGCCCGGTTTTGTGGGTTGATTTTAGTTTTGGCTGTTAGCCTTAAGGAATTAGGTTTCTGTTTTTTCTTTCTTCCTTTATTATTTTCTTCCCCTAATTATTGGTCCTCACTGTTGTGAGCTGACTTGTTCTGATCTCCCCACCTTTACGTTTGAATATCCGAACACTCAATAAACCCCTTACATAACTAAACAAAACTATTTTTAAAAGATCAATTAATTCACAATTAATTGTAATGCCATTCTCTGCATGTGCGCTTTAACTTCATGCAGGCGAAGGTCTGTTTCACCTGCTTTCAATTTGACTTGTTTTTAAAGCATAGAATAGAATAGAATAACTTATTTTCCCGTGAGGGAACTACCAACCTGACTGCTTTATTGTATTTTTCTAAGGTGAGATGGAAGCCATTGCTAGCTTATTCTCGGCTGTTGCAGGTGCTTTTAACAAAATGTAACCGTATATATTTTGTAAAATAACAGCACTATCAGGAATTTCCAGGAACTCATAATGGTTAGTCCAAATAATATTGATCCATATAGCCTATTCCTTGATCGCACTAAACACGCACGAGCATGTCTGTTTTGCCATCATAAAAGCAGTCCGCCAAGGTGGAAAAGCAGGCATTTAAAGGGAATGGGATATGACATTTTGATTGGTTTATTGCATGTCACGCCCAAGACACACCTATAATTAATGAAGAGACTAGGTTCAGTCCATTTGCACGTTGCACCGTGCTTAGCGCCCAAAAAGCAAGTTCGGTGACTAAATGGTAAATGTTTCAATGTGTTATTGTTACTCTGCAACAACAGAAAGCATTCCGTTGTTTTACCTGGACTCTTGTAGCCGACATTTTCACAGTAACGCTAGCTATACCAGTCTGTAATCCTGAAATCGTATCTAGAAAACATAGATGAACGTTCACGACAAGCTCGTGGAAGCAGTGGAGTGGGGGTGTCTTTTTTGCTGTGGTCAGGGCCAAGGGGTGTTATTTTGAAATGTTTTGATAACAAATGCGACAGTTGAGAAAGTTGCGTTCTCCAGCTTTAAGGTGAAAAAAATATCTTGCAGACCCCGTGGCTCTCCAGGACCAGGGTAGCAGGACTCAGCAGACCCAACAGTTGTCCAGGACCAGGGTTCAGACCCCTAACCAGATGGCTCTTTTAAGTATAAGAACAGATTCTTTGAACTCACCCGATACGCACCTGTGTATTATTAACACTGTAGGCCAATTTCTTTCTCCAACGGTGACACTAAAATGGACAGACTTGTAGGTGGCAATCAATTATCATTTACCAAATCTACTGAATCTGAATAGTCAGCTTGCCAGTCCAAGGATCAAGTCTCTAATCCATTAAATGTTTTTCAATAATAGGATTTTTTTTTAAATCTTGATTTTACCATGTCAACAGGCAACAGTTAAGCTGTGGACCCACAGATCGGATTGGGCACAATACATGATACATAACATGATTTGAGTCCTTTTCGTCTTAGATAATAGAAACCTTTATTCATTTAACCTTTTTTATATTAATTTAATTAAATTCTCCCCTGCACTTTCCCTGCTCAAATGAATGTTAAACACCCGATTTAGATTTTGCATATTCCATTCCACTATTTTGGGTGACAGGTAGAACACTGAAAAGACTGATGCTTAGGCAAGACCTTAAGCATGTACAAATGGCAGTCTCTCTTTATGCTGATAAGCCTGTGCGATACTGCCCAGGCATGCTACCATCAACTGTTATATCATGACCTAATAACAGTTGACAGAGCCTGTGTGTGTGGGGGAAGAGATTGTGAACAGCTCACTGACAAAGTGATAAAATGAGTTGTACATAAGTTATAGCCATTTTTTACTCTATGATATTGAGTGAAGTAAGCCACTCGGGAGCACAGAAACTGATGAATTTATTTAATGTTTTGCAAGATGAGTCCTTTGCCTCACCATGAAAAATTCAGAAGAAGGCCACGACAGGAGCCACTTGTCATATTACATTTACATATTTATTCAGAGCAATTTAGACAGCTTACATTTTTTATATAAACCGTTAATACAACTGGATAGTTACTGGAACCATTCAGGCAAAGCAGCTCACTGAAGAACAATAGCAGGATCTCACCCAGGAATCTCACCTGCAACCTCTGAACTACAAGCCCGGTTCCCTAAACACTATTCTGCCACACTCTCTATTCACACCGGGTGCAGATTCTACACCAATGGCTTATATGGTCAGAGCTTGTGCCGATTTCTTCTGTAAAGATTAATTCCATCAGTCTTCTATAATATTTGGGCTAGGTTATTGGACGATGAAGCCCACATGGTCATTAAATGAAAGGGTTGAATGATGATTTGGCTTAATTAATACGGGGGACTGCAGCTGTCACGGACAGAGGCGTTTGCTGCTGGTTTTTGTTTTAACCTAAAAGCAAGCGTTTCAGCAACCATTTCAGACCTAGAAAACAAGGTGAGGTAATCAACTGCTTTCTTTGCTCGGTTAAGCTTTCAATAAAAACTAAAACTAGCCGGTAAACCCCGAGTGTGAGCGCCAAAAGGGTGCTAATTAAACTAAATAAAGGGGCTGCTATGAGTGCAGGTTTTTTGTTCCAGCCCAGCACTAAAACACCTGATTCAACTTGTCAAGTTCTGGACTGATGTCCATGATTAATTTATTAGTGGAATCAGGTGCTGTAGTGCTGTGCTAGAATAGAAGCTGCACCAGACTGGCACCTTCTTGGCTGAGATTACTGTACACTGCTGGTCTGCAGAAGCTGAAGGATAGATTTAGGGCTGCGGTCTCATTGAGCTGCGTACAGAATCCAGACGTATTGAATATTTAAGAAAATGCTCTATGCAACCGATTTAAATTTCCTGGTTGATGCAGCAGCAAGATGTGCATTTATTTCAGGATAGTTACATTAATTCGTTTTTTTCTGCTTTTGTTTATTGCTTTGCGGTTATTGCTTTATTGCTTTGCTGATATTTGCCACAAGCCTTCCGTCATTTTAATTGCCAAGAATTTAAAATGGAACTCATTTCAGTTGGGTTGGCAGAAAATAGGAAATGTGTGCAAATGATGAAAACAAAAATGATTTTAATCCGGAAATGGGTCTATTTTGCTTATTTTATTTTGATGCCAGAGCATAAATATGTGGAAATGATGAAATTGTAAGTGTAACAGGAGTGAGCAAAGCAAGGGGCCAGCTTTTGGCTCTCAACCTCTGCACTGGATATAATGTTGCCCTCTGCTGGTTTAGATTTGCGCTCAAAGAGCCAGTTTCCCTATTGGGCTCCATTCATTTTTGACAGCAAATTAAAAATACTTCCACTGATATATTGATGTTAACTCTTTCATCAAAATTTTTTTAACAATTACTTATCTTATCGGGGTCAAATATTTTTTAATTGGACAGCACTTGCACTCTGAAATATCACCAGAGCCAGTGACGCCAGCAGACCATTGAAAAATGAGTTTGTGCAAAACCATCCAATAAATTGCATAAGACAGCAAGCTCCAACCAACATCTCAATTTTTATTCTGGCAAAAGAGCAAACTAGAAAATGATTGACAATCAATTTATTGAGAGACAACAGTTTAAAATACCTCATAAGCAGGAATGGGGAATAATACACTTTATGTTACAAAATAAACTACCTCCCAATCAAATATATTAATATGCTGCAATCAAAATGGTGGATGCATAGATTGCTTTGCAGGTGGCACAGAAGTATAAAACATAAGAGGCGAGCAACCTCTATTCAATATGAAATCAAAGCAAAATGTAGCTATTTAATATTGCCCATGTAAGCATGCACTGGATCATTTGTTGGATCGCTGAACTGCAATGAGCTGATTATGTAGCTAGTTATCATTAACTGTCCTGAAATAATAATTCTAAATACTGCATCCTAATAGGCTATGACATAAAACTATTCGCTGGAGATACGTTTTAAAGCGATTTTATCTAACCACTATATCAATGTTATTTTCTCATTTATTCAACATTTCAGTCGTGCAATAAAAAACTTTTATCTTTTATACTTGGGTGCTGCTTTCTCTATTTTTAGGATTTTTCCCGGGAGATACGCAATGGGGTTAAATTTAAACTTCCGAAACAGGAAGCTTGGGATTACAGTAAAGCATCCTGGGCAATTTCACTGCCCGAAGTCTGCGAAGACTCGTTTCCTCAAGCCAAATCGAGGGTCTAATTTCACGTACTTCACTTGCATTTCTAAGGGATTGGACCACACTCGCCCTTGGCAATGCCCAACTTCCGGTTTCTAAAGTGATTCCCCCAAGCTGAAGTGACGAGGGAAAGTGCAAGAGGGCAGAACATTTAATAGATTGCTGGGATTGGACCGCGGCTCACTTCTGTAATTATTAATTCGTCTCCCAGAATACACAAGGGCTGTGACTGAATATGATCCCTTCACCCCTTTGAGGGCGCATATTTGAGTCAACTTTGTCAAAAAGCTTTTGAGTGGGTGACTTTTTCTCACAAATGGGGGCACTTAAATTCCCAGGATGAAACCCTTATTTCTGGGGTTTTGTTGAGGGGATTCAGGAGCAATTTCAGAAATTTTCAGTAAAAACTGCAACTTTTTTGTACAAGAGCAGGACATATTACAAACTGCTCTTTTTTTATTTTTGTTTTTATCTTAATTCATAATCTACAATTTGTAACCATTGTCATTTGTAAACTGATTGATATTCTCAATAAAAAATTTTAAATAAAAAATATATTATGAAGTACTTCCTCACTAGTTTGGAAAGCGCTTTGCAGGATTTCTTTCGCACACTGCTTGCAAAGTGAGGGGAGAGGGTGCATAGTAGACAGGGGTCTGAGACGAGTAGACAGGGGGAAGGGAACAGGGATCATATTCGGTCACAGCCCAGGCCTCTAATTCCTGATTCATAAACCTGCCTTTGTTGTATCTGTAACTCCTCATAAGATAAGGCCAAAACTTTTTCACATTATCAAGCCATAATATAATATTGTGCAATCATGTTCCCACAGCATGTCTGGAGTACTCTGTACCGTTCTGTGCTCCAAAGACATTACATTTACAAGCTGTGAATACAGTGTGGACTGCAGAAGCAAGGTTCTCTTGAGTTATAGAGACAGTTTTTGTAGGGGATCTGTATGCCCAGAGAGATGGAGGAAATATTAAGCATGTACAAATGGCAGGTGCGACAGATGAGGAATCTAAAAGTGTTCTAAACGAACACCACTAAGACGGACAATAATCCGTAGTGGACAGGGAAAATAAGAAGAACACAAATAACCTTGCGATAATAAGCGAGGAACTCGATCTCAGAGCAAACAAAAGAAATAAGCAGTTACACTTATCTAACTCCCGTAGTGGAGTGAACAAAAGAAAGGAAGGAGAAAAAGTGGGAAACAAAAAAACCAAAACCTCTGCTCTGAAATAAGAGAGCGAAAGAGCACACTTTACTTTTTCTAAATTGTACTGCTAACAAGTCCCGCTTTGAGAAGCAAAGCGGTCGATAGCACGCACAACTCCTATATCTTTACCGGCTAGAATGTTACATGAAATAACATGGAAGCGATGAGAAAAGGAGGAAGCGGGATATAAGTAGTGAGCGAAAATGCAGGACAGGTGAATTCACTAATCACCGAGGCGAAAGCAAAACCCGTAGCGGAACACAGAAAAATCAGATAGATTTACAGGTAAACGGAAAAAAAGGAATACTAAACGCGGAGATAAGGGAAGGAAAGCGCGATCCATGACAGTTTTTTTCCCCGTTGTTTTTATGAACTGAAACAGTGCTGAGTTGAACGTCCGGTTGCTGTTACAACAACTGCTAATCAGGGAATGGCGTATGGTGTGACACGAGTTTTTAAATACATCACTTCTCATTACATCCTTGGCATGCCCATCAATGTATTTCAAATACTGTAATAATGTATTTCAAATGTATTTACAAAAAGGTTAAAAAAAATGAAGGTAGCATTCAAAGTGAAAGTACAACCAAATCAAAGCCAGCCGGTTTTCATCTGAATGTGCCCCAAAGCTTTAGAGATGTTTGCCAATGGCATGGAAAAAAGTGGAGGACCCAGCCCCTTCTTCAGGTCTCCCACACACCTCATATTAAACTGTGCTTCCGCAGTCTGGTCTCTAAGGTGGAAGGGAAAGCTTTCAATAAAGTGACAATAAGAAACCTTTCAAGTACTGAAAATATTTTTTATTTTTTTTCTAAAAGGCTTTCTCACTGCAATACATCTATACAGCCAAACTTTGATTGTTTTTTAAAAATATATTGAAATCAAATATCTTGGGGGGGGGCAGGAGGGGGGGGGGGGCATTTATGACTCATCATTTTAAATATTCACAATTTCAGAAATAAACGCTGTAGCTTAGTGTAGGACGTGCGCTGACATTCATGCGGTTATCCAGTTACCGGTTCCTGTTCTAATTTGCAATTAATGTCTAAAAATACTGTGGATAATGACAGCGAATAAATTATGAATATTGAAGACTGTGGCATATAAAATATTTATGGATTATAAAAGGGGGGGGTGGGGGGTGCTTAATTGAAATACCAAAAAAAGAGCAGGTGAAAGATGAAAGGAGATAGTGAGTGTTAGACTGATGGCCCTGAGAGGTCAGAGGAGAGGAAACCCCCTCTGCCCCACCCCCCCACCCACGTCACCCCCCACTCCCCTCTCTCGTGTTTGCCTTGAGTCACCCCTCCCCCTGGCTGGTGGCTGCTGTCCCTGGCATTTCACTCTGAAGAAATCAAAGCCCTTTTGCTAAAGGTCGCCATGCTGAGGTGCTTTCACAGATTGGACAAACACAAATGCAAATTGACTATAACCTACCCTGGCCATCAATGTCCACCCACCTCCTTACCTTCCTCTGGTAAGAAACTGCACAAACACCTCCGCTCCGCTCAGCTTTCTTACCTCCTTCTGCTGCCCAATGTCTGCCTGCCTTGTCCCGAGATGTCGAGACGCTCTTTACCACCCGGGAACAGCGTTTACTGGATGGAACACCAGGGACTTGCCAGCTGAGACAACGGTGATATTTCTCAGAAGGTTGTTTCCGGAAGTGTGGCATGTTTGATAGACCACATTATTTCCCTATTCAATCACTTCTTCGGTTTGTTTTCAAGCTGCAGACCCACCTTCACTGAGTTGATGTGATTGGTTAGAAATGATTGGATATGTTCTGAATAGAGGGTAGGTTTGATTGCTTTCACCAAGCTTATAGTAGAGAGGTGTAAACCTGCCATGTGAAGCTGCCGTCCGCTCTACAAATCTGCTGCTCTATCACAATACTGCTCTAGCAGTCATTATACGATAACTCAAATGTTTGAAGAAACCAAAAATTAAAAAAATAAGACTACTGAGTTTTTTTCATATGTATATTTTGAAAGAAAAAACCACATACAATACATATATGTATATGTACAATATAAATGAATTAAATAGAACAAAATAAACACGTACATAGATATGTGCCGTACAAATAAAACAATAGCCCCCCGACCAAGCACATTGAAAAAAAAGAGTAGCTGATTTGAGTGGCCTAGCCAGGATTTCATTTTGTGAACTTCAGTCTTCCAGCATGTCAGGGGGTTCAAACTGAACCCCCCAGCCCTCCAGGCAACATCTCTGGCAGGTTGTATTCACACCAGACCTGTGTAAAATATACATATATAATAAATACTTTCACTCTCTACATCCTGGTAAAATTTCAAAGCACTCCTGCAAACCCCTGAGAATTGTCAACAAAATACAAAACATGTTGCCAACCAACACAAGTTTAATGAAATCAAGAATTTTGTTCTGAATATTGGTGAAAAATTGATGCTTCTTTCAAAATTGTCAGTAGTCCATGGTAATTTTACTGGTGTCTAAATGGTTAAAGGATAATCCTTTAGCTACATCTGACACTCTCACAATAAATACAACTGCTGAAGCATTGAATATTGTGCATTGTCCCTGTAAAACACACATAATAGAAATGTAAAAAAGAAAACAAGTACACATTCAGACGTGACTGATGTTCTCCTCACCACTCCGCCTTCCTCCGGAGTTTGAAGCATTTGTCCTCAAAGTCACCATGGATCTGGCCTGGCCCCCTGCCCTGCACCCTCCAGTCCTAAGGGGGGCGCCGAGGCCCAGAGGCAGCTGGGTCGAGCCGTAGGCCAGCGGGGGGATGGTGCTGACCAGGATGAGCTGCAGGGGCTTCCTCTCCTCTCTGTATCGGCAGCGTATATATCGGGAGAAGGCCGAGCGGTAGGTCTTGTTGAAGAGGGTGTAGACCAGCGGGTTGACGGCAGAGGACAGGTACCCCACCCAAACGAAGATGTTGAGCAGGCCCGCCATGACGTCCGCGTCGCAGCTGCTCTTGCACACCACCGCCAGCACGTTAGTAACGAAGAACGGGCACCACATGACCAGAAACAGGAAGAAGACCACGCCCAGGACCTTGGAGGCCTTCTGCTCGTTACTGATGGACTGCATGGTCCTGCGGCCAAACGGGTGCCCTACCTCCTGCTCGTGACCCCGCCCGCTCAGCAAGCGGCCGAAAAGCTTCTCAGAGGACAGCGGGCCCGGGGGAAGGAAGCTGAGGGGCGTGGCCCAGCGGGGCCTGGGTACTAGATGGTCCAAGCACAGAGTGGCCTCTGTCTGCAGGGCGCTGATGGTCAGGAAGTATGTCACCACCATGATGATGAGGGGAATAAAGAAGGCCACGAAGGAACCAATGAGAACGAAGCTGTCGTCCGTCAGCAGGCAGCTGCCCTCTTTAAACACCTTGGAGTTGTCCTGGAGGCCAAAGACTGGAATGGGCATCGAAACCCCTGCAGGGAAGAGAGACAGAGGGGTTTGGGGGAGAGAGATTCACTTAATCTCTTAATTAATTAATCAGTTAATGAATTTAACACATATACATTTATAAATCATAATAAATTATTTAATAAATCATCTGTGATTATGAATGACCTCTCTTCCCTGACAAAGGATGAAAAATTGCAAATCCTATTCGGATGAAGGACCAACAGCTCCAATTGCAGCACAATATAATCACTCTACCATAACCCGGGAGACACTGATTAATTACCAAGATCTTTATTGCAATAATAATAATAATTATTAACTATTCATGGTTCTATGTTAGATAATAGTTATATTTATAATTATATGTATGTTATATTTTATATTGTCTATGACTGTTATGGTAAGACTGCTTCAGATTTCTCCTGCCAGTCCAGCAGTGTTTATTGAAATTCCCTTTGATTATTGCGAGGGACAGATGGAGAGTGAATAAGAGAGTGAGTGAGCATGAGACAGAGAGAGCCTTTAAGAAGCTCTTTTATGATAACATTTGTTATTGAGGAGAACCACCTAGATAACTTCAAAAATAAGAACCGAACAAGCGCAGAAAAAGTTATGAAGCATACAAAAACAAAGCACATTTACAGACAGTGAGCTCACACCACTCTGTATCACGTTTTTGCAGCGTTAACACGCAGGACTCAACCTCACAATAGCCTTGTCTATTGCCCACTTGCACTTAAACTCATACAGATTACACGTTAGAAAAAAATCAGTGGTCCAGTCCTAATCCTCCAAATACCCCCCCTAATACAGCACAAGCAAAGGAACCCCCCAAAGGGACAGCTGTGTTTAAAAAATACTGCTTCTGTGCAGCTTGAAGAGAGAGAGAGAGAGAGAGAGAGAGAGCAAGAGAGAGAGAGAGAGAGAGAGCAAGAGAGAGAGAGAGAGAGAGAGAGAAATTAGTCAGAGGGAGAGAGATCGAGGGTTGGAGGCATCAATGAAGTCTGAAAAACCACGGAACCCACGATGCTCGGTTCTGTCACAAATCAATCCATGGAGGCGTAATTGCCCTGCTTCAGTAATTCAATAGGCCTTATATATCCAGCTCTTTATTGCCTAGAGGACGAATCTGGAAGGTTTTCACGACATCGGTCCAAGCAGCCAGACCCGTCATTATGGGAAAATGACTGTAATTGTGATGCAGTGAAAAGACCGGATGCATCTGCAATTATGAGAACTGCAATTGCTCATGCCACTCATTCACCAGTTTGGTGCGCATTTTACAGGGTCTTGGAGGATGTTAAGTTTATCGCGCCATCTTCGCATTAAAACAAAAGGGTTTCTTTTCTAAAAATAATGACGCCCGTATTTTAAAATGTACATGGTTTGTGTCTCTGTTAGTGTAGATTTGTACTTTTACTAAGGGCTTTCATGCCCTTGCAGGGATATTTAACCATCTGGAGTTTTTTTATTCTATATTATTTCAGTTTTAGTGTATGTTTCAAATGGCCCAGACAGTTATTGTGTGCGATGAAGGACAGTTATTGTAGTCAATGGGAAACTGACATGATCCAAGCAGCTATGTTAGCTCCATATGACATGAGTCGTGTCCTTATGACTCATACCCAGGGGGATGGTCGCACACTGATGCTGTCATAATGGCTGACTCAGTCCTCACCTGCAGAGATGGTCCAGACAGCCATGATCTTGAGGAAGGCCTTGGTGTGGGAGTTGAAGCGGCTGTGCTGGATGGGGTTGCGGATGGCGATGTAGCGGTCCAGGGAGATGGCGCACAGATGCATAATGGACGCTGTGGAAAACAGCACGTCCAGGTAGATCCAGATGGGGCAGATCGTGACAGGCAGGGGCCAGCTGTATCCTACAGGACAGGAAGTTACATCACACCAATTACAAGGCTAGGATAAATCCATTTCAGGATTTTGTGGCAACCTATGCTCTTAATGATTTGATTAGCCCAATCATATATTGATCTGACATTTGTATAAGCACTAGCTACAGACTGCAAGCGTCTACTCTGCTCAAGTACATGGTTTTACTCTACACAAGTACACAAGTTAATAACGACCAGAGCTGTGCACTCCTGCACTAGGCAGGGCCACCGTCAGGGGGGGACAACTGGGTATGTTGTCCCAGACCCTGGGGGCAATGGTTTGCGAACTTGTAAATATTATTTTCCCGGGACCGAAAATTTCCACCCGGCAGCCCTGGCACTAGGCTTTCCCTTTGAACTCTTGGCTGTTTTGCTGTATTTATACAGTGATTGAAAGCTAGAAAGCATCAGAACTAAAAAATAAAGTGTCATGAACACAGTATAATCATATTGACCAGTACCAAGTCATAGTAAATATCAAAGTGAGTTGACTAGACTAATATTTTTTTATATTATTGTTCATCAATAAATTCCTGTCGCATAATATAATGATATTTACAAGGTGTGATTCGTGGGAAATGTCATCCCTGACTCGCAGCGCTGCTAAAACAGAATCTAGGATCTAATTGGCGCATCCACTGCAGACTCTGGGTAATATTAATCCAATGACACAGCTGAGACTCAAACCTGCAGCCAGAGGGGCTCAGCTTGCATTTGGCAGCGAGAGCCTTATTTATTTCACATGATATTAAAGTGTTCTCATCTTCTCTCTTCGTGCCCCTCTCACAAAGTACCATGTAAATATTGTGTATGAATCTTAATTCCACGTGTTATTCCAGAGGGTTTATCTAGGCGTATGCAACGGCTCTAAAAGCCACTGCACCATGTGTGACAATTCGCTCCGCTTTTTCGACCTGCGGAAATGAGTCATTGCCTACATCAAACGGATATTAACAGAACGACTCTGCAAGCTGTTCCTGAAGGCGGGAGAGAAAAGAGAGGGAAGAGAGTGCGCGAGAGGCGGTGATGGCGGGGACGGAGCAAAGACGTCTGTTTTCTGTGACGGCATCATTAAATGCAATCAAATAGCGATTGAGCAGGATGAGATTTCCTGAGGAACAACGTCATCGCAATTAATATTTCACGGGTGTGGTTTATCTACTCTGATGGCATACTTATCTGAACAGCAACTGTAATATGTTTATATCGATATATTACACTAATATAAGCTTGTGAGTAAGTTTTAAATATTAATATTAAGGTATTGTGTGAATGGGAGGACTGTTGGCATGACACTGATGACCTCTTTGTTGTTGTGACTCACACTTTAATGTATGGATATTCAAATCTGGACATTGAATCCGAATATGGCATAGTTTTCTTTCTCCCAGGTAACTAAACTGAACAATTAGTGCTACTGGTTGGCCAGACTGTCTTCACACCTGACTACCAGGTAAAAGGAGGGTGTAAAACCAGGGCTGTGACCGAATATTATCCCTGTACACTCAGACCCCTGTGTACTATGTGCCCTGTCCCCTCACTTTGCAAGCAGTGTGCGAAAAAAATAATGTAAAACTCTTTCCAAACTAGTGAGGAAGTAGTTTGTAATATTTTTTATTAATTTGTTTTTTATTGAGAATATCAATCAGTTTACACATGACAGTGGTTACAAAGTGTAGATTATAAATGAAGATACAATTTTTTAAAAATAAAAAGAGAGTATTTCGTAATATGTCTTGTATTACAAGTTGTAGTTTTTACTTCCGGTTTACTTCCTGAAATTGTCGGATGAGTGTGCTCCTGAATCCCCTCAAAAAAAAACCCCAGAAATAAGAGTTTCATCCAGGGTGCCCCCATTTGTGTGAAAAAGTCGCCCACTCAAAAGCTTTTTGACAAAGTTGACTCAAATATGCGCCCTCAAAGGGCTGAAGGGATCCTATATCCCAGCGGTTCTCGGACCTCGGGGACCGTAATTTGGGCTTTAACCTGTAAATTGTTACATGGTGGTGGTGAGAGTGCTGCCCCCTGCTAGTGATCCTGCGCTGCTCCTTTCTCTCTCTGGTGATTGATGAGCTGATGATGGCCGGACTGCCTCCACCTGTCTGAGGCCCTACATAAGCCGCTGCTCCTTCTGAAGGACCGGCTGCTCCTAATGTGTTTGGAGAGCAGCCTGGTTTGTGGCTTGGTGCTTCCAGCCTATTTATTTATTTTTGCACTTGGTCACAGAGTGAATTCCTCAGTTATTTACAAGCTCTGGGAGCATTGGGCGTGATGTAACAAAATAGAACACGCCCCTGAATAAACGAGGTGCAGGACATCATGCAGGCAACTAGGGTTGCATACTATTCGCCATAATGTTTTATATAAAATACGTTTTAAACCAAGTCCTTGGAACCCCCCTTGTATGCTGCTAACCAATCTCTCGACCAGTTCAGGCGTCCATACTTTCAGCAATTATCATTTAGCACTGGACTATTTCCACCTGTCAGTCTCATTTAATTAAAAAAGTGATTTTACTGCTCTAAAGTACACACCTGCTGAATAGCACATTACATAAACTGAAAGCGTTAGTTGGTCTGGTTAAATATATGGGACATTTGCTCTAAGCATGAAAATATTTCTGACATAATGTAGCATCAACAGGGTAAATTCTTCAACAGCCATATACAGGGCCTAAGACAAATGAGCAGCTTATTGGGTTGATACCCCGGCTAATATGTGCTGGAGCGCTCTGGACTGAGATTGAAAACCACCTGGTTAAAAAATAAGCAATGTATCGACACCACCATGCCTGCATCAGGAACCCATGGTTTGTTCTGAGCAAAAAGTAGTATTGCTGCTCGTCACAAAAGAAAAGACTTCCATGCTGGCATGGAAAGAAATCTATACATACAAAAGGTTTATGTACAAGTGCTTCTACCATTTTCAGTTTGTGAAGAGCTGGATGAATAACGTGTAAACAAAAGCAACAGGCTGCGTGCATGCACACACACACGCACACACACACGCGCACACATACACGCACGCACGCACACACCCGCACACGCACACGCACACACACAAACAAACAAACACAAGCTTACACACTCTCTCACACATGCGCACACATACACAAACCCCCTGCTGTGATTTCGGTTTACATGAATCAGAACCACAAAGACAGATGTCCACATTTCTCAGTTCTATGGTGCGAATCTGTCGGAAACCCTAGAGGGGAAAAAAGGCGTTTGTACATTCTCCATCAGGTTTGCATTTCACTGGAGAAAAATCACAGTAAATGATGCGTGGAGGACCTCAGCCGCCCCATCACCCTTAAAAGAGCCGGCCGTTTTCCCCTACAAATGTTTTAGTGTTTAATGAGCTGTTGTGTATATTCTGCCATATTCCAGGAGTTCAGCTCGCCTGCCTTTTAAGGAGACGGGAGGAAAGGTTTTTTAAATTTTCCCGTAATTTATTTTTGTTTTTTATTCCCTCTGGCAAATGCCCACTGTGACTCATCGCATGGCGACCTGTTTGTAAACGGTGCCACGCAAAATGAAAGATTTGATTGACTGAAAATGTAGATTAAACTCCATGGAAGCGCATTTCAATTCTTTGAGTACAAAAATAGTTTTTTTTCTTCCATTTCATTTTGGGGACGGCTAAACTTGCCAGACTGTGTTTGTGCAGAGAAAAGGGCTCTGCTGTAAAACCTGGCATCGCAATGAGAGCTGAAGCTAAAGACAAGTGAGGACCGACTCCGGGCAGCTGTTTGTACGCACGAGCATGCAGCTGGCCTCTTCACACATCCAGGAAATTAGTCATTGCAGGATTATACACAAGTAATGTTTTCCAACATTTTTGCCAATAACGACGCTGTGCTTCCACTTATATATATAGATACATAAATGTAATGTCTTTACAGTGTGCACTGACTGTTCTGCTGCAGTGGAGTCGCTAGCCGGCCACAGCCTTTTATTCCGCATCACAATACTTCTCACACAGCCAGTTTTTTTAACATAAATTTTACAAATGTACGTGGGGCATTTTACCAAACGGCACTGAAAATTGGAGGCATGTGGAAACAACTGGGACGAGGAAAAGAAAGAAAGTGAAGGAGAATACAAATGTAATGATAAAAAGAGAACAGGAGATAGATGTGAAGCCTGCTGCTGTAACAGAGGATGTAACATGTCGCTGGGAAACACCTATCAATCTGTATCGCAAAAAAAAAAAAACACAAAAAAACGTCTTTCTCTCTCCGCGATCTAACTCTCCCTGTGTGTACACGTGACTTCTTTCAAGCATGCATGCGTGCCAGTGTGCCTGTAAGCATGTGCGTTTGTGTGCGCGCAAACAATTGTACCTGACAAACCTGGATTCAGATACAACTTTGGGTGGGTTAAACATGTAATAGGGGTTCACACAAATGACACACAGCCCCCCCCCAAGACAGCCCATGTAGCTACACAATACTTTTAATTTACTCTATCTGAACAACACGCCATCCCTCACATAAAAAATACATGCCTTACCTCAGCACCCGTTCAGCAGTACCCTAACAGTACTGCACCCCAGACCCTCCGGGAGAATGCCAGTACTCACCGTAAATGATAGTCACCATGGAGACAGGCATGACGAGCAGGCCCAGCAGCATGTCGGTCACGGCCAGCGACATCAGGAAGTAGTTGGTGGCGTTCTGCAGCTTCTTCTCTAGAGACACGGCCATGATGACCAGGATGTTTCCCGCCACGGTCAACGCGATCACCGCCAGGATGAGCAGCGCCCACCAGTGCTTCTCGTCGCCGACGGCGACAGCGTCCGCCTCCAGGGCGGGGCCGCACCCTGTCCCAGGGAGGCTCGCTCCTTCGGCGTACCCGGCCGCGTAGGACAGGTTCCCCTGTACCCCGCCCAAACCGCTGTTACACCCCAGGGAAACGTTTCCTCTTTCACCTCCCCTACCCAGAATTCCCTGGGGTGACCCCCAGCCCAGGGTCAGGGGGAACGGGGTGGCAGTCGCAGGGGACGAGGAGTTCAGGTCCGAAGCGTTCACGCGGAGGTTCATTATTTAGACCCGCCCCCCTGAGCCCTTTACCTGGGCGAGGAGAACACCTGTGTCGCAGGTGTGGCTCATTCCCACAACCGCCTCTGCAGCCCGACAGCAGACCCCTGCACACCCGACAGGGGCTGCGATCCACGCGCAGGAGAGGGGCGGCTGGGAGCTGAGAGCCGCCTCACGCGGCTGATGTTCTCTCCTTTAAATTTCACAGCAGCTGCAACAGTCTCTGACATATAACTTTTCAAGCGGAGCTCTGAGTTTTTCCTGCGTTATTCCTGATGGACAGCAGCAAAATCCATCATCGTTTCCAAACTGGCTTCTTGTAACATCTTCATTGTCAGCTGTAAAAATGTTGATTCCACTGAACAAATGAAGAAAGAAAGAAAAAAAGACAAGATGAAGTTTGATCGTTTGGTTCCTTAAACAGCAGTTGGCTGTAGTCAGACAGTGAATCCTTGCTGGCAGGCAGGCAGCAGGAGGTTTTCTTCTTGAGAGCGGATAAATGAAGCATGGATCAGTCAGGTGTTTTTCCTCACACAAACACACTCTGTGCTGGGCTCCCGTGTAGAAGGGAAGGGATGAATCAGACATGCGCTTAATCACCCTTTCTCTCTTTCGCTCGCTCACAAAATACATACACAGAGAAACATATAGTGCACACTCCCAGAGAGACATACAATAACACACGCACATACATGCACAGCATACATGCCCAGCCACACACTAACAAACAAATTAGTTCACACACACACACACACACACACACACTTTTTGTCTTTACTCTTCCTCTCTGTCTCTCACACTCTGGTGGATCCCAGTTTTCTGTCAGGATTCATGAACTTGTGAAACAAACTCACTCCTGCAGCGGAGCATTACCGTGTCACAGCAAAGTCCTTACCCCTGTGCATCAATCACACCACGTCTCTGCCTGCAACAAAAATAAAGAACCGTGAGATGCTTTCTTTCTTTTCTTCTCCTTGATATCAGAGACTCGGAGAACAGATTCATCAAAAAATAATCCACAATTTAGCCTATTTAGACTCCTCAGTCAGACAGACACGCATGGGCAAACAAGACTCCAGACCCACACAAAGACATATGGGTAATGTTCTCTTGATCTCTCTCCCCCTGGCTAATTTCTCTCTCTCTCTCTCTCTCTTGCTCTCTCACTCACTCACTCACTCTCTCTCTCTCTCTCTCTCTCTCTCTCTCTCTCTCTCTCTTCCTTTAGCTCTCCTTTTCACTCTCACACTCTTTACAACACAACAGCCAAGTTTCCATCAGTCTCATACAAGATATTATATTTTAGCCAAAAATAGTTTCTCGCTTACGGGATGCCCTTGGACGCATATTTCCACACATTCTACAGGTTTAACGTGCCATTGGGGAATTGCTATGAGACACACTGTAAAAACAGGAGGGGACTGGAAAGCCACGGCTGGTATGTGCTGTGTCATATTCGAGCTGAATATAAGAAACCCTAAATTCCTTCCCTTACACCTGTGAACAATGTTATAAACCTTGTAACAGCACAGTACACAGTACCCTGAGAAATTAATGGTCCTGTCATCCAAAAAGCTGTCATGTACCTAAAATTACATTCTCTGGAACAACAAAACAATCTTTTTCTGGCACCATGTTGTCATTATGTGAATAGTTTATGGGATTTGTACAAACCTCTTTCTTTTTTTTGCTTATGAAACCTTTCCTGTAAATAGAGCTGGATGAGAACTCCTAATGTGTGTAAAAAAATAAAATGACATATTTGCATTACAGCGATGATGTGCAGAACTAATACAGCCGAATACAAATATGAATAAACTAATAAAAAAGGCAGCGGCCGATGTGAAGCCCAGTTGTTGTGTGAGAGAGTAAAGCCTCATGTGGCTCTATGTTTTGTGAAACCCAGTCCTCTCACTCTTATCCAGAGCTGATGGGGAGTCAATGATGTGGACGAAACACAGTGAACTCAAACACACGCGCATGCACACACACAAGCACACAAGCACACACGCATATACAAACAAACACACACACACAAACAAACATGTACGCAAATAGAATTGAAAACAGGAGAATTGTCTGCCCCCCCTCTTTCTACCACTGCATGGTCTGCAGTCTATCTGCTTGTCATGATTTTACTCAGAGATTCCTTTCTGAAGGGAACAGGGCACAAAGGATCCTGCAAAAAGGTTCTGCAGCAGGAGGGGGGGGGGGTTACACTGGTCCTGTTTCTTCAATGACATCACTGTGGTTCTGCACCAGGGTAAGAGGTGACATGCATGGGTTTAGTCTCTTCTGTGACATCACTGTAGTTCTGTAGAAGGGACATCTTTTTTTCTGTGTCCCCTGTCATCAAAGTCCTCCGTTTTTTATTCTTTTGTCACACCGACCTCCCCCTGCATCTGTCTCCTCTCTTATCTAAATGGCAAATACAAAAATGCAGGGCTACAGACATAGAATACCTGAACGTTTCATGAACGTTTTTGTGTACTGACATGTCATTTATCACACAAATACAACATCTTTTTGGTGGGCTTTTCTATTTATATTACATTACATTACATTACAGTTATTTGGCAGACGCTTTTATCCAAAGCGACATACAATAAGTGCATATTGAAGGTCATTGACACAACTACAAAGCAAATCCGACAAAGCACAACTTTCTCACAACGTAGGAGCAATCCCTAGTAATGAACATAGAATACAGTCGGCTATACATTTTTAACTATTAAAATAGCAAAAAAACACAAATAGAGAATAAAAGATAAACAGGAAGTATGTACTATATAATTGGCCCTATATAGGGAGTTAGTCAAGGTGGAATCTGAAAAAGTGCGTTTTCAGGCCACAACGGAAAACAGACAGGAGTGGCGAGTTCGTTCCACCACTGGGGAGCTAGGGTGGAGAAGCTCCGCAGTCGGGACGAGCGAGAGCCGTTAACATGGAGGGAGGGAAGTGCAAGTCGCCCTGCAGCAGCAGAGTGAAGCGATCGAGCAGGAGCGTAATGCTGGATCAAGTTCTGTCTGACTTTTGGCTGCAGTGTAGGCCAGGGTCAGAACTATGAACCTTATCCTTGCCACGACTGGCAGCCAGTGGAGTGACCTCAGCAGGGGGGTGACGTGTGAGAACTTCACGAGGTTGAACACAAGCCGAGCAGCCGTGTTCTGGACCAGTTGTAAGGGCAGAATGGCGCAGGCTGGTAGGCTTGCGAGAAGGGAGTTGCAGTAGTCCAGACGTGAGGTGACCATGGTCTGGACAAGGAGCTGAGCGGAGCAGGTGGTCAGGTATGGCCGAATCCTCCTGATGTTGTACAAGAAGAACCTGGAGGACCGTGCCATTGCCCTGATGTGTTCTTTGAAGTCCAGCTGGTCGTCCAGGACCACCCCCAGGTTCCTTGCAGAGCGGGAGGCGGTCACTATGGTTCCGTCGATGGTGATGGACAGGTCTAGAAGCAGGGAGGTCTTGTATGGCATAAAGAGCAGCTCAGTCTTGTTGAGGTTGAGCTTCAGGTGATGGCTAGACATCCATTCAGAGATGTCAGCCAGGCAAGCAGATATCCTCTCCTTAACCTGTGGGGTAGAAGGAGGGAAAAAGAGTAAGAGTTGAGTGTCATCAGCATAACAATGGTAAGAGAAGCCATGTGAATTAATAACCAAACCAAGAGACTTAGTGTAAATGGAGAACAGCAGAGGACCCAGTACAGATCCCTGTGGGACTCCTGTAAAAATTGGATGAGGTGCAGAGACAGAGCCCTTCCAGGAGACTTAGTAGGATCTATCTGTGAGATAGGATGTAAACCAAGAGAGAGCAGTTCCAGAGATGCCCATGTCAGCCAGTGTGGAGATCAGGAGTTTGTGGTTGACTGTGTCGAATGCTGCAGACAGGTCAAAGAGAATCAGGACAGAGGAGAGGGAGGAGGCTCTAGCAGTGGTGAGTGTCTTGGTCACAGCCAGGAGTGCAGTTTCAGTAGAGTGCTCGATTCTGAAACCGGACTGATGAGGGTCGAGCAGGTTGTTCTAGTGGAGAAAAACAGACAGTTGGTTAAGGGTAGCTCGTTCAAGAGCTTTTGACAGGAAGGGCAGGAGAGACACAGGACGATAATTTCTGACATCAGAGGGGTCCAAGCGTAGGTTTCTTAAAGAGTTGGGTAACACGGGCAGTTTTGAAAACAGCAGGAACATAGCCACAGGTTAAAGAGGTGTTAATAATGGAGGGACCTCACCGGATATAGAATATTAAAAAACAATGTGCACAAAAAAATTTATCTATATTGTCACAGGGCATATATATATATATATATATATATATATACTGTATATATTGCATGTAAAATCGTATTGTTGTCTAGTGGGCTATAAGTAAGTATTTCATATTAAATATTTTACCCAGGCCTGCTACCAAAGTTGAGAACGTTCCTGAGTTTGTGATGATACCCTGCAAGCACATAGAGGGGTGGGTGGGTTGGGAGTGTATTGGCCATTTGCTAAAGTGCAGGCCACATAGCAGGCTTATAATTATGATTCTGACATTTTTAATTTCCTGCGAGATGCTAAGAAAGATAACCGCTCTTGTCTCTGACAGGACCGTCTATTGATGCCGCATAAGTGCATGTAAATTAGTGGCTGTCAGCACCTCTTCTGTGTTGTCTCAATGGGTGAATTTTGTAAAAATGCAAATAAACAGACTGAGTAAATTAAATTGTCACCTCTCGCATTAAAAAAAGATGTTGCAATTTAATATGTTGTTCCTGGCCTTCGAAATGAGAGAATATAGACGGTGCAAAGGAAGGAACCAATTTCACACAGGGAGGTTTTTCATTCGCAGACGTTCATGCGTAATCTCATCTGTCTTTCCAACGTATGAGGATGGAACCGGAGTTTGACTCATAGTTCACAGGAATGTCTATTTCCTTATGAAGGCATGTCCGAACCCCCGGGTCTACCCCTCATTCCAACATTAGGAATCTCTGGCATTATGGAGAGCGCAGGTTCCAAACTCCCACTTTCTTAATCCACAACCCACTTAAAGATTGAAGACATTTGCTGTGACCCTACCCTTTATAAAATATAAGCTACCCTAACACATTTTCAAATATTGAATACAATAGGGGAATTATTGTAGTGGTTCGTATCTGTTGTTTTTTTTTTTTTTTGCGGTTCTCTCCCATATTTCTAGTTTTACGATTGTGAATCAATCTGATTTTTTCCACGTTCTGTTTCGTGGTTTGCAGTCCTCATTATTGTTTTTACCTGTGCTTCTACCTGCAAGGTATTTAAGTTCCTCACTTCCGCTTCTCCGGTGCTTGTTTGAGTCAGGTATAGCCAGGTTCTAGGTGACCTCCTGATATTAAACTTTGTTTATGTTCAGGGGAGACTTGCTATTAGCTACTTAGTCAGGTATAGGATTGTTTTCCTCCTGGTAGCGTTCGGCACTATCTATTTTGTACATTGCTGTTCTCTAGGAGACGTTTTGTTGTAGCGTTTTTCTTTGTACCTTTGTTTTGGTTTTACACTCTTCCGGCTCTGAGCTAAGGTAGCCGAAGGTGTTCTTTTGTTTGCTAAGTTTCCCATTCTGGCTCATTACTTGAACTCGGGAGATCTAGTTGGCAATTCACTAGTTTACTAGTTCGCCCGTTTTTGTGGGTTGATTTTTGTTTTTGGCTGTTTAGCCTTAAGGAATTACGTTCCTGCCTTTTCTTTCTTCCCTTATTATTTTTTCTCCCCATTATTGGTCTTCACGGTTGTGAGGTGACTTGTTCTGATTTCAGCACCTTCGCCTTTGAATCTCCGAACCATTAAGAAACCCATTACAATTATTGAATACAATATTTTAGGGGTCACAACTTACAATTGTATATGTTGGTGTCAAAACAGCTGCAGTGTTTTTGGAAAGTGTTATAATGTCTAAATGACACATAATGATAGAAAGTAAATACTTTTTTCTCCATATGTAATTTTCCCTTGAACCCCCCTCAACCACTCTCACGAGCCACTGGCGGGATCCGACCCAAAATGTGATAACTACTGATGTCGGGCAATATGTCATAGTTTTTAGGGTAGTTTTTTTTGTATCCATGTTTCTCTGCAAACAGTTGTGGCCCTAAACCAAAAATAATGATTTTTATTAGGCATTTATTGGATTTTAAAAAAAAGGTCAGGGAACAAACTAGAACATTTCAGAGAATTCTCTCGCCATTAGGCACATCAAAGGTTCTAAGTGTGTTTATTTGACTTCTCTGTGCGGCTATATAAGGGCTGGGTCTCTGGTCGAATCCAAACAAAGGCTTTTGGGCTGAGGTATAACTGCACACAGGGGAAGAGCAAAATGCGAAGCATCATTCAAAAAGCGGTCCGATTTTTTGAACCGCAAAACCGGGCAGTATAGGATCGGGCATGGCATCGGTCTCAAAGGCGGGCTCAGGTTCTCATTCATAAACCCCAGGTCAGCTGCCACATATTCAACACCGTAGAGACGCCTCACACAAGGGCTCAGGTAGACTGGCGGCTCTGAAGAGTGCTCTGGAGAACGTCTGACGGAATGACTTAAGATGGAGGAAATTAATGGCGTAGGGCGGAACGTCTGACCCCTGTGTTATTTTCTGGTGTCCCGCTGTGTTTCATCAGGGTCTGACGTTGCTCTGGGAAAAACAGGATGTAATCTCTCTCACCTTTCATGACGGATGGAAATCCCTTGCAGTATTGCAGCGGTCCACATGCAAACCTCACACCCTACTCGGAAACCAATTTCCGACTTTCCCTTGCCTCTGTAAATAATATATATGTGTCTGCGTAAAGACTGTGCACATCATATCTGTACTGTAAGCCATGAGGAATGTCGGAGAATTGCACTCTGCAGGAGCTCTTACTGTCATGGCAATCAGGTGTATTCCTGCTACAAAATATGAATTGTATCCCAAACAGGATTTGGAATATTTATTTGATTGAGTTATCTTTTTAGAGCCTAAAAGCAAATGTGTCTTACAACTGAAATGAATGAGTAGGTTAATTAGTACATACAAAATGGTACAAACAAACAATAGAAGAATGCATTACAGTATAAGAAAGTGATAAGTTCAATGATAACCCGTCATAAGGTGAATAAAATAACAATATAAAATTAAATATTGAAATGAAAATACAAAATCAGATTCAATTGTAAAATGCAATTACTTTGTGTTGCGTTGACAGCCCAAATGTGAATTAAACAGCCTTAGTAAAGTCAGATCTGTAAGATTCAATTAAGGTTGGTACTGTGCAGTTAAATACCAGGTGGGTTATTGATTATTCAGGCTCCTGAACACAGGTATCAATCTGAAGCACTGTGAGTTATTCTTATTCCATAAGACATTCAGGTTAGGCTAATTTGAGGGGGGTGGGTTTTTATCAGTGTGTTGCTGTAAAAGAGCATGCATGTTCAGTCAACCTACCATTTATAAATAAATATTATATAAAACTAGAATGGCACTCAGAGAGATGCTACACCAGCACGTGTGCAAATCTTGACCCTGAACGTAATATGCATAGGGTTAAAACTGTGATCTTGCACTGTGAAGTCAGGCATTGACCGATCGGGAAAAACATACTTCAGGTCATTCACTGTCAACATTTCCACAAGGTTTCATCGCAATCGGAGTAGAAATGTTCGAGTTATGGATGACAGAGACACAAACACAAACAGACAGACAGACTCACACACAGGCAGGAGCGAAAACAATACCCCCTGCTTGCGCGACGCGCGCGCGGGTGTAATAAATGTTGAATGACTCGATCCCATGAGGGAGACCTCAGTTCAACAAGGAGGCAGAAAGAATAAACTATCATTGATTCTTCCCTTCTCAGGACAACTTTGCTGTTAATGTATTTCCCATAAATTAACATAATTAGCAGTTAGCTCATTTAAAAGACTGTGTTATCAGTGTTTAACATGAGCTGCTTTGCCCTTGCGCTTGGGTTGTGTGATTGGGTTGGCAAAGAGACCTCGGTCAGATAATGATTTGAAATACTACGGACGCAAGTACAATAGCTTAAGATTAGTGACTGTTTTAAAATAAATATGTATTTTTGCCAACATTCATACCAAAAGTGTTCTGTCATACGATTGCACATTTTGGTAAGTGAAATGTTTCATTGAACATTATCAGGGATTAGCTGTAATGTTTTAAAATTTATGTCCCTAAAATGTGTGTTCTTATGACTGTTTCTAAAGCAGATTTTAAACTTGCCCGATTTGGCAATGACTGAGTTTGCTATGGAGGCCAACAGTGCCAAAATTCTGTCGTCTGTGAGTGTGAATGCAACTGCGAATTCAATTGCCTTATACTGTGCACTTTAATTGGTCACAACATCTCACTCGCATGACCCCCCATCCCTCCGTCCTCCCGCCCCCTCCTATCCCTGGCTGGTTCCGGAAGACTGCCAGAAGCCATTACCTGCCCCTCTTCGGAATCTTTCACTCACCCTTATGATGATATTATGGCATTGTATGGACCAATCTTTGACATATATGTGATACAAAATCCTTTATATACTCACCACCTCGATTAAATCAAATTTGAATCGTTTAATTAACGCAGTTTGAGAAACATCACTACACTACCCAGAATTCCTGGTCGTACATCGCCGGCTCCCACTTTTGCTATAGCTAATACAGTGGCTACCGGGTGGCCGCTCTCCTAGCGAAAACGGCTATCACTCGGTCTGCTCTTGTAACTTATTATGGAAGTAGCTACCAGCCAAAAAAGTAGCTACCGGCTGCTCTGCTAGCAAAAATGGCTATCACTTTGTCTTATTATGGAAGTGAAACTAAGAGTATCACCAAGGGCGAGAATCACTTTCAGTCTGACCAATTTTATAATTTATTTTAAAATGTGACAACCCCTCTCTTGGGTGTTTTGTAGCTGCCTGAATATAGAAAAAAAACATTTTCAGTCCATTGACTCCCATTGTATTTTTTCTGAAAAGTGGCAGTGACTACAGAGCTCTATAGAGTACTCAAGTGACTATGTCATACTGATTTTGAAAGTATATTCCCCATTCATTTAGAGCGTAGACATGAACGAAAACGTACTTTTAAACCATTTCTAGTGATTATGTCTTACCATCAATTTCCTGGATTGTTTAATATAACGCCCGTTCGCAAAATATGTTGTTTTTTTGGACCAGCTTCGAGTATATTTTACATTTTAGTATTTTTTTTTGTGACTATACCAGCGCTGGCACTGTTTAAAAACTCAACGTCCCATAATTCCCTCCGGACGAGCAACCGTAGTGTAGCGTTGTCTCCAAACGTTGTCATATAACGTTAGCCAGCAGTAGCACACAGTTTTTAAACCCAGTTGGGTCGCCAGACCTATTTTAGGGGGCTTTAGCCTAAAGGTAACCCTTCTATAGCCATAACACCTGTTTCGGCCTGAAATTGGTTTCCTGCCTGTCAGAGGTGACATGTACTGGCTTGGAGGCCCATGAAAGGTAAACCTGTAGTTTAAGACTAAGGGATTAATCCACACACATAACATTTTGTCACATTTTGAGATTTAGCTAAAGTGTGAGCATAGTTCATGTACATATTCTTGTGAATGGTCAGCTTCAGCATATCTTCAAAATCAAATTTTATTAGGTATGTGTTTGCGGAATTTATTACGTCTTGCTTCTTCTGGGTCGACTCTTCCGACCTGCATTGAGTACCTTAGCATGGGCTGTCTTTGCACAGGATGCCTTCGCTCCCGGAGCCACGCCCTTGGTCCAATAGTCCATGGGTCAGAATTATATACCAGGAAGTGAAAGTGATACAGGACAAAAGTCATTGTCATCGTCATCACCCCACACATCGCCACCAGGAAGTAGAACACCTCATTTGAAGTGTCGGTTCCCCTGGCACGTCCCCGTCTTAGGGTTGCTGTCATCAATTTCAAGAGCATCATGCTCTCTCTTACCAAGATGTATCTTATTCAGGAGGGGGCGTAACCTTTTTGCAGTGGGAGGCGTGGACCCAGCTGTCATGGCCTTGGCATGCAGTTCACAGCAGTGTTGGTAACCAGCAGGACCTGAAACGGGCCTTTCCACCTGGGTGCCAACAAAGTTTTCCGCAAGTGGACCTTTACCTGGACCCAGTCCCCAGGCTGGAGGGAGTGGCAAGGTGTGCTGGGCTCCCTCTGCTGTGCGGCTTTCACCTGTGAATGTATAGATCCTATACTTTAAGTTAGCTTCCCACACAAGTCCAAGATTACATCGTCCATCATTGATAAATTCAACTTTGACATGTCCATCGGCGGTGTGAACGGTAATCTCGGTGGTCGCCCCATGAGAATCTCATGGGGGCTCAGTCTCGTTCTCCGTTGGGGAGTGCCGCGCATACTCATCAATGCAAGTGGTAACGCGTCTGGCCATTTAAGATTAGTCTCAGCACAAATCTTGTTAAATTTGTTTTTGAGAATTCGATTTGCTCTCTCCACCGCACCTGCAGATTGCGGATGATAAGGGCAATGGAGCTTCTGTTTAATGTTCAAAGCGGTACACAATTCTCTTACTATCTGTCCAGTAAAATGCGTACCTCTGTCATTGTTGATGCTCCCAGGAATTCCAAATCTACAAATCACCTCCTTCAATAAAAGTTTTACAACAGTCCTTGGATCACCCTTCCTACAAGGGAAAGCTTCAATCCATTTTGAAAACATATCAACGATTACAAGTACATATGCATAACCACAACACTTTGGCATTTGAATAAAATCAATTTGAATATTTACAAAAGGATCCCATGGTGGAGGATGTGCAGCTGGCATTGGCTTCTGGGGCTTTCCCTATGTTGTTGACAAATCAGGCAGCCTTTACAGTGCTGCATTGCAACCTTTGAAAACCCCGGAGCATACCACTCTCTGTTTATGACTGCAATCATTCCTCCCTTGCTCACGTGTGCCACGCCGTGAGACATACGAGCAAGATAGGGGAGAAGACCGGTGAGGGTGACCGGGCGGCCGTCCAAGAAACGCCACACACCGTCCTCCTTCAAAGAACACTTTAAAGAGATCCAAGATTGTTTCTCCCGATCATCAGCGCACGCTTTTAAGGCAGCGACATCATTGTGAGTAGAAACATCAGGGGTCTGAGAAAACGCTTGGAGGATTGCAGAGGAGGGAGACACAGCCACAGTCTTTGCTGTTTGATCAGTTAAGGCATTACCTTTACTGATGTCATCTGTCTGGCGTGTGTGTGCTGCGCATTTAACGACACTAACTTTTAGGCAGAGAAATGGCTTGCAACAAATTATCTACCAGATAAGCTTTTTTAATTTGAGTTCCTGCTGCTGTGAGGAAACCTCGCTGTTTCCAGAGAGATCCATAATCATGTGCTACACCAAATGCATATCGTGAATCTGTAGATATTGTAGCCGTTTTCCCTGTGGCTAAAATGCACACGCGTGTGAGCGCATACATTTCTGACATTTATGCTGAACAAGAGGAGGGGAGAGGATATGCCTCTAAGCACTCATATTGAGTACAAACAGCATATCCCGACATTAACTGACCTTCTGAGGTACGATAACAAAAACCGTCTGTGTACAAAATAAGTTTGGGGTTAAGCAGGGGATCTTGACGCGGTTTAGTGACAGCATGAATAGCAGCTTCGCAATCATGCTGTTCACCATCTGTTGGCAAGGGTAATAGATAAGCAGGATTTAAAACAGGACAACACTGTATAGAAATGTGAGAGGATGAAAGGAGCAGAATCTCATAGCGAGTGAGGCGAGAAATAGAAAAATGTGTCTTGGCGCTGAGCAGAAGTGCTTCGATTGCATATGGGACCAATAATGTGAAAGAGTTTCTTAAAACTAATGAAGTAGAAATTTCAATAGCGATAGCAGCAGCTGTTTGTCCCCATGCTTTCGAGTTAGGACTGCCAGAGCGAAGCCCCCCCTCTCATGGCAGTACAGAGAAAAGGGTTTATCGTAATCTGGGAGCCCTAATGCAGGGGCGGTAGTGAGAGCTGTAGTGGTTCCGTAGGTGGTAGGCTTTATCATTTCCCATAAGGGCTTAGTTAATGCTGCAAAATTAGGGATCCACTGTCTACAGCAGGGGTCACCAACCTTTTTGACACTGAGAGCTACTTCAAGGGTACTGAGTAGTACGGAGGGCTACTTGTTGGATTGTAATTGTTGACGGGGGGGGGGGGGGGTGCTATCGAAATATATATAGATATTTCAATCATTTTTTTTGGTTTAATACTGTTTCTTAAATTGTTCATTTAGCGTATTTACCGCGAGTGTTCGTTTGCGTGCCTAAGTTAACAGTAAATCGCCGATAACGAGCCACGTAGATACACGCGTTATATTGCTATTTTTAGAACATGCCTCCCGGGCAACTCACGTGGTCCCTGCGGGCACCGTGTTGGCTACCCCTGGTCTACAGTATCCTGTCATTCCCAGAAAAGCACGCATCTGTGTAATGCTGACCGGCTGAGGCACAGAACATACTGCCTGAACCCTTTTTTCTGACAGATGTCTGTGTCCCTTTGTTATGTCATGGCCCAAACAAAATATGGATAGAAAAGAAAGCAGAACATAAATCAACAACAGTGAAATGTGTAGCATTTGCTGGAATTGCAGATAGTATAGTATCAGGATTAGGCATAACAGGAAAAGAAGGGATAACCACTTGATCTATAGCTCTTAAATCTTGTACAAATCTATAAGTATCTTATATATGAGTATGACTCCAGCCTCAGTCCACGCCTTGTGAAGCTCCCCCAAATTCTTGAATGGATTTCGCTTGACAATCCTCTCAAGGCTGCGGTTATCCCTTCCCCATGATTGTGTAGCCTACTGAACCAGACTGAGAGACCATTTAAAGGCTCAGGAAACCTTTGCAGGTGTTTTGAGTTAATTAGCTGATTAGAGTGTGACACCATGAGTTTCCCATATTGAACTTTTTCACAATATTCTAATTTTCTGAGACACTGAATTTGGGTTTTCATTAGCTGTAAGTCATAATCATCAAAATTACAAGAAATAAAGGCTTGAAATATTTCACTCTATGTGTAATGAATCTATATAATATATGAGTTTCACTTTCTGAAATTAGTGACAAAAAATATTGAACTTTTTCACGATATTCAAATTTTTTGAGCTGCACCTGTACATGGAGAATAAACACATCAATGTCAGTCAGTGTCCATTCTGAAGTTTCACAAAACAAGCCTTCATACTTATATGCTTTTGATTATACAAAACAGGATAGAGACTGTCCTCCTCTCACACAGTTCATTGTTTTGGGAACATATCGCATTATCGCATTATCATCCTCAGCTTCCTCAGCCCCCCCTGACCCAAGGCCTCACGGCCCTGGTTCCAGACACACAATCAGACGCAGGTGATTATTAAGGTTTCCAAGCAGTTCCCTTAATTCTCACTCTCAGCAGCACGTAAACTAGGCCGAGAGCAAGGCCACAAGGCCCTCAGGTTATACAGGTTATATAATTAAAAATTTTATAATTACTGAAACTTCCACACTGCTCAATTAAAATGATCGCTACAAACTGAGTGAGAGTGGGTTGTAGTATGAACGTTCCAATGCTGCTGTAAGAAATCACTAGTCTAGTAGCCTAGCTAGATAACTTCGGTAGCTACTAACTAACAACATAAACTACTTAACAGAATTTAATATTAACAGTTAACATTAGCTATGAAAGCTTTTGCTCCATAGGTCTGCTCTCAAGTGCTACTGCTTGGCTGGATCCACATACCATGTAGAAAAAAATAAGTAAGTTCAAACTACTTATCAATTGTAGCTTACACTTTCCTCTATTTAGTCATATGTTGACCTGCCAGAGTCTACGATGTGTAAAAAGAAACTCGACTATAACGTTGTTTGTATCAAGTAAAATCACGCTTTAATTATTATTCTTATATTGTATGTATTATGGGTAGAACTGGGTTGAAAATATGACTGTAAACCCCTTAGTTTGGTAGAAAAAGGCAGGAGTTTCTTCATTATAGCCTATGGGAACCGTATTAACGTTAGTTGCTGAAACCCCTGGCTCCTATCGCCTCTCCGGTTCCTATAGCCTATAGCCTAACAGTTACTGGTTCAAGGTTTATATGAGATAGCTATAATTGTTCAACTAAAATGCCGAACGGAATTTGTAAAGCTTGTCTGTTACTATTATAGCAGCTAAATTAATTTTCAAACGGAACTCACTTGCTGCATCTGCAACGTGGAGTAGCTAGCCTTTCTGGTTTTATGTCCGCAGAATCGCTGCGTAAATGTAATCTACAGGCCAGGCCTAAATTAATTCCGCTGCCATTGAGGCAATTTGTATAAGCTGTCAAACTAGAATAGGCTACACATTGTCTTTGACATCATGTGTCAACCTTTGCCGATGTCCATACATTTTAGTTGATAGGCGATGGTATCGTACATCAGCCCAACCCTATTGTTATACTGTATATCTAAGCAATTTAAAGAAATATTTTTTGCAACAACTAAATTATTTATTGATTTTACGTGCATTGCTGCTCTCAAAACTCATGAGGAACAACCATTTTTTGGCTGCTATAAAAAAAAAAAATTCTGAGGGTGCATGCCCATCAGACCCCCCTAGTAGAAAATTATCCCCCCTAAACATATATCTCTGGTGACGCCCCTGCCTGAGCCGAAAAAACGTGTTTTGTGGAGTGCTGCAAATGAGGAGCAACTTTTAGATTTGTGGCGGACTCATGAATATTTGTAGCTAGGCGAACAATGCGAGCTCTGAAAGTTACCACAATAAAACAGACCAATACAAAGCCTGGGCTCCATGGGCTGTTTTAGTTTTAAAATATTGCGGAAAAAAATACATTCTCGCGAGTGCAGCTGTGACCAGAAAAATCACGTTTTCACGAGAAAACGGCTTCCAATCTATTCTCCGTCCTCAAAGACGGCCGTTGTTATGTGTGTGTGACAGAAGAGGCTGAAAATCAATGTGCGATATTGTCGCCTACGATTGGAAAAGTCATGTAATGTGCCCCCAGCTTAAGCAAATAAGTGACATTATTCTAATTATGTTCTCTTCTATTTGTAATAATGTGAAAAAAGATGAGTCTGGTGGGGGAGCTCTAATTCAATTCGCTCAGAGGCTAACCAGATCCCGATGACTCTAATTCACTGGTCGCGTCATTAGATGGCTTATCAACATGCACAGGATTCAGACTGGCAGGGTCACCAGTCTGTGCTTTTATTCTTTGTAGGGTTGGTGCATTTGGGGCACTCTAAAGTGTCACCAGAGGCTACACAGCGACCTCCATCACACAGACCTGAAATAGTCCACAGTATGTGTTCTCTATGTCTGCACAGAACCCTGGGAGAAGAAACAGTCAATTTGTGTTGATATTGCACATTAATTACATATTGCAATTTTTGGCTCAATACAGAGCTGTTCAGCATGCACAATTTGCCTCTGAACCTTTGATCGAGTCACCTGTAATGGTATTATAAAGTGTTTATAAATCAAATTTAGTTTACATGTTATAAATGACTTTATGGCACAATTAAATTTTTCTCATTTGAAAATGAATTAAGTTTTACGGCAGTGTTAGATTTATGACCTTGTGACATTCATATTATCGGATAGGAAGAGACAGCTTATGAATCAGATATTATATGAAATAGATCTATTCATCATGATTACATAATTAGTCATTATTTGGAATAGAATAGAACAAAAATGACTACCCACCCTCTGTATTGCGCTGTTGGCAGTGATGTTTTATTTAGATGTGTAACCATTGTGGTTTTTGTCCGTCACATGCATGTGTAAATGTGCACCAAAGAGTCGTTTACTTTTTATTATTTTTACATTATTATATTTCTTTCCTATTATTTTTACTTGCCTAGAATGTATTTTATTTCAATTTGTCCCTGTGCAGTTATTTTCTCCTGATGTAAAGCTCCCATCTGAAATAGCCATGGTCATTTTACATTTGTTTCAGTTGATTGTACACACCATCTGCAGTTTGGGAAAATGGAGGAGGTTGAGCACACATGCACACACACACACACACACACACACACGTGCGCATACACACAAACATTCTAAACACAAACCTCCAGGGAGTAGACTCAGTATGACTGAAACAGTAGGAGCAGAGGTGAGCAGTGCTATTTTGAAGGTATTCCCTCACATGTTGTACTGTACACACACTGGTACTGCTCTACTACTGCTTTCAGACCTGAGATTCTGAGATTGTTCATGTCACATACTGACCTCCTTAGTGATAACAACACTAACATTAGATGTTTGTCACCTGATCAGCACGGGAGGTGGCGTTAGAGCGGCCTGTCTCCGGAGGCTTCACGCCTTCGTGCCTTCATCACGACACACAAGGCCGAATCCCTCAGCTCTCAACATGCCAATGGCCAATGTTAAACAGTAAGCGGAAACAAAACCCTTTGATGGAGCATGACTGGAGCCTGCCAGATTCTAGGGGTAGGCGTTTCACGAGTGGAAAGAGAGGGGAAAACCCTTGTCATTGATTTAATGGTGTTTTGGTTTCTTGGCAAACATGAGAGAATATCAGGAATTCCTAGAATCTTTAATTTGTACCCCCTGAGGTCTTGTATGTTCTTACCCTAATGTCTTGACCAGCTCAATAAAAACGTTGCATCGCTGCGGTGGCGCAGCGCCTTTCAGTCAGTGCAGTTGAGGATCAGGGTTTCGGGCCCCTGGTCCTGTCAGATCGAGGTATGGCCAGCGCCTTAAAGAAGTGCCAAGTGCTAGCTGCACTCACGGGTTGGGGTAGGGACTCGGCGGGGGAGAATCGCCTCGCACGAAAGCGGCCCCGGGCGAGTTGGAATCACGGTCGGGAGCTCGAGGAGTCGCGCCCTGAAGAGGACGTGCCGCCGTCCTTCCTACTACCGGCTGAATTCTCAAGTGGTTGCTACACGAGGAATTTAATAACATAGGATACAATTGGCTACCAAATTGGGAAAAAACGGGAGAAATTTATTATTATTTTTTTTTAATAAATAAATGTCACAGTGTATTAAGAAGGATGAGTTAAGTAAGACTGATGCATCAAAAAAAATAGCTCCTCTCTGCATTTTACTTCCCTGATAGGAGAACATTCCTCATCGTCCTTTTATTATTTATTCCCTTTTTTAAATTTCAATTGAGGAAAAGAAAGCACTTGTGAATCATGACACAAACATGAGTTACTGGTAACAGCACAATTTTACAATTTGTTATATAACTCCTAATCTACCTCAGAACATGGTGGCCCTATTTACTGTGAGTATGAGGGAAATGGCCTGGGGGCTGGCATTCCTGTGTGCCAGGAATTGAGTGGCGACATGCCTAATCGGCACACTGTGGAAATCATACCCAGGCTTGATAAGAAGATTTAGGCCCGGGGACAACTATATGCAAATTGCATCAAACTAACTCCCAGCAGAGATGCGATATTATTGGAATCCCCAGCAGAGTGACTAATTTAGCCTGACAGGCGATGCTTGCCTCCTACAGCGAGGTATGGCACAGGACAAACCTAATGTGGGAAAGTCAGGAAAGCACGAAACACGGAAAACAGATTGTCCAAAAGCATGAATATAAGTAGTTGACTACTTTCAAATGGCAAGGGTAGTAGTAGAAGAGACTATCGTGCTAAAATGCATGCATTCACATTTTAACCACGATTTTGGAATGTAGCCTCTGTGTTTTTTCTCAGTTGCTATAACATTTTTTCTTTTTTACATCTGGTTCTATATTTCCAGGCTATGGTGAAACTCAAGTAAGTAAGTCAATTTTATTTATAAAGCACATTTAAAAGGTAACAAAGCACGTTGGTTTAGCTAGACCCCCCCCCCCCCCTTTTTAAATTCAAAAAATGCCAAAATCTTGGCGTGATTACTTTTGCAACATCCCTACAGCAGACATTCTCTCTTAGAAAGAGTTTAGTGCAGTGACCACATGTGCACCCGTTGAATTGAAAACCAATATTGTTGATATCTTGCAAGTAACATTAATGTGGTTGCCTATAGCCTGTGTAAAATGAGTAGCCTACTTGACATGGGTACCTATTTGAATAGCATGTGATTTGTTGTTTGCTGGCCACATCATAGCCCAAACGAGGCTATGCGTGCCGCCGCCTACCACTCCAAAACATTGCTTATACATTGTTCAAAATTGTTTATATATTAGCCTGCATAATTAACAGGCTGAGATTCTATTATTTTGGAAATCGGGGTCTGGGGTTTAAGCTCTGTTAAGAATCACAATTCTGGGGTTAAATAATTGTGGTAATTAGAAAGTGAAATGTCTAGGGGCTCAAAATGTCAATGACGATTACTCAAAAATGGACTTGGACTTGATATTTGGCTAGCCGCCCTACCTGTGCAACCATATCAATTAAACCCACTCAGGACATTGCTGTGATGTCTGCCTATGACCTCCAAAATGGTGGCCGTGTCTTGCTTCACAGGCTTCTCACCACCTATGGCATCAAATTGAACATCGTGGTGTTAGCTTACCCAGCAGCTTTTGCTCCTTTGGCTGTTCCTCTCTTCCATGCATGCACACTCCAAAAGTGTGTACACTCAAGGTTCAGAACTACAGAATCACTGTAGGCAATGCCCCCCACAGTCAATCTTCAAATTAAAAACTCTTCTACCCAGAATTCACCTTGAATCACACTGACTCCCAAGACTCCCAACTTCAATCAAAAGAAAATGACAGCCAGAGACATTGTTGCGCTTCCTCCATCTTCGCCAGAATATGCATCTCACAGATGCCGTCTTTCCGACACGTAAATTATACATAATTTTAGTGATCAAAACCCCTTCGGTGATTGCATCCCTCGAAATGACCGTCTCCGACAAATTATCAGCGTTTTCATTTTGGAATACATTGCAGTGTCTCTGAAGCCTTCGGGACCAGGGACAGCAGCAACCTCACTAACACGCGAGCGCAGCTGAAAATGATTGGTAATCATCCTCAGCTGTTACGTACTGCCGTCATCATGCTGACTCAACCCTCCAGTTGGCCAAGCCTGCTGAAAGGACTTGGTGTTCGCCCAGTCATAAAACATTTTCAATTTAGTCTGCTGTATTGCTTTTCTTTTGTTTTATCACATACGGTAAAATAACAAGGATTTATCTCCGTTGAAAGGGCACCTTTTAACTTTGGATTGTTTGTGTCTTACTTGCTTATCGTCCTACATAGTGGATCCTCCTGACATCATGTGAGCCGGACACACTTGCATCTTTGCGTCTTGCATGACATTTCAAGACTGCGGAGGCAACTGCTTCTTTATATGCAAACATTTTAATTCTCCCGCCATTTGAAAACAGGTTCCAAGTTATCCGTTTTTCTGGGGCCTTTTTAGAAGTTTCTGTTGGTGAAATGTGAAACGTGGGTGAAAAGTCTGGATGTTTACCGCAGTGAGTCCTTTCCCCACAGGCTTGTGTAAATGGCACTGTGTTCAATGGGGAGCGATCCTCCTTCAGCATCGGTCATTCCGTTCTCTTTGTTCTCTGTAAATATATACTTTTGGAGAACAGCTTAAAAATGTTTTTGGCACTTTTCTTTCTGTGATAACGCAGGATACACTCTCAGTGATTGCAGGGATGGAAAGGAACATTTTGGCATTTTGAGATTACCTCTATCCTTGGTATAGTATATCCTGGGTCAAATACATTCAACTAAACTCTTTAGAAGTTTAAAACACTCCGCCAAGATCACTGCAGACTTTTCTAATAAAAACCTGTTACTAACCTACAGTACAATCTCAGAATTTGTTCTGAATATCGGTGAAACTAGATTCTTTTAAAATGGTCAGAGATTGTCCTTCATGTTACCAGTGTCTCGGGTGTTAAAGCATTTTGTATATTTATTTGACAGAGGCCTGTCTCCAAATGTACTCCTGTTGTACAAGCATGCGTTTTGAACAAGTCCATGTCACCTTTCAGGATCCAATGGGTGAGCCTGTTGTGGACTGTTAAGGAAGCAGGGTCATGCCTGACTGTCTCATTTTAATCTAGTCTATTTGCCAAATGAAGCCCAGGGATAGACAGGATGTGCTTCCTGAAAGATTCATTTGGATCATTTTAAACACAGGAAGAGAAGTCACCTGCTGTGGGGACATCTCTGTTATTCAATTATCCTGGAGAGGTGATGTGATTAGTGAGTTTCTGTGATTGCACAATCGGAGCCTGAATCAGCTTAGGGAGGTTTACGGAAATACAATTGTTCTTAAATGCTTCTTCAAATGACTGTATCTCTGGTCTGTGTTATCTAGTGATAACTGCCACTGTCTGGTCTACTCAAAAAATATTTTACAGTATCCATCAAGGTATGCATAAACCCTGTCTGACAATGAACCTATTTGATGATGGGTACTGATTTACGCAAATTAATCGCAATTGATTTTCATTGTTTGTTTATAGAGAAATTCAATGATCGTAATTATCCAATGTCATTGTGTGTTGCCATTTAAAACTGTCCACTAGTTCCAAATAAAGCTCAGATATCCTCTGCACCTGTCGTTGGAGACAATGGCAGAGCATTTAATCCTCGTTACCCGTGCGACGAAGGCCCAATAAGCACGTCCGTGAGAAACAAACAGTCCAAGATACTGAAACCAAAGCAGTCGCCGCATCAAAATGTTTAGTACTATTACCCCTAATCTGTTTTTCACCCCTCTGGAAATTTCCATAATGTAGAATGGCACCCACTGAGACCAGTGTACAGATTTCATTTTAGATGTTAAATTTGGTAAATACTTAAACACTGAAAATGTTATGTTTCTAGGCTTCCCAGTATCTAGCCCCATTACACTGGTTTTAAGTGAAGTGACATACCCCCTCTGGCACTGAATGCTGATGGTGGCAGTGCCAACTGTGGGTGGCAGTGGCAACTGTGGCTGGCAGCCATGCAGGATGGCGTGGCCCGTAAAGTGACTGCAGTTGAGCATTCTGATTCTGGGAGAATAGAAAATAATTTAGGATAAAAAATTATCAAAGGCATTACATAAATTCCATCCACCGTCAAGATCAGCAATTAAATCGGTTGACTCCATCGTTATTATCATCACCCAGGTGATCTCCAGCACCCTCCGTGGGCAAGACCTCGCGTGACAGGTGGGCGGGAGTTAAAGACGATAAACACAGTCATCTGTGCTGAAGACTGAGTCACCAAATTCCCATAGTTTCACAGCGCTCCATAGCAGTTAGCAGTCCGACAGGTGTGAATTAAAAATCGAATGCATTTG